>JAGDQP010021161.1:4071-32150 GCA_022664845.1 Lepisma saccharinum | reverse complement strand
CCGGTAATTTTGACGTCAAAGATGTACCACGCACTGGAAGGCCAAGTGTCGAAAATGTCGATAAAATCATGGACATTGTCGCGTCCGACCGTCATGTAAGCACTGTTTCGATTGCCCAAGAGCTAAACATTGCACAAAAAACCGTGTGGAACCATTTGCATAAGGCTGGATACACAAAGAAGCTTGATGTATGGGTGTCACACGAGTTAACGCAAAAAAAACCTCATGGACCGAATTTCCATCTGCGAATCGCTGCTGAATCGCAACAAAAGCGTCCCATTTCTGAAGCGGTTGGTGACTGGTGATGAAAAGTGGATCACTTACGACAACGTCACGCGAAAACGGTCGTGGTCGAAGCGCGGTGCGCCGGCACAAACGGTGCCCAAGCCAGGAAGGTTTTGTTGTTTGTTTGGTGGGATTGGCAGGGAATTATCTACTATGAGCTGCTCCCCTACGGCCAAACCCTTAACTCGGAACTATACTGTCAACAATTGGACAGTCTGAAGGCAGCAACCGCCCAGAAGCGGCCAGCTTTGGCCAATATTAGAGGCATTGTGTTCCACCAGAACAACGCCAGGCCACACAGATCAATAGTGACTCGCCAGAAGCTCCGGGAGCTTGGTTGGGAGGTTCTTGTGCATCCACCTTATAGTCCGGACCCTTAACCGAGAGATTACCATCTGTTCCTGTTCATGGCGAACACGTTTGCTGGTGCAAAATTCGCTTCGAGAGAGGCTTGTGAACATCGACTGTCTCAATTTTTTGCCAATAGGGACAAGGGCTTCTATGAGAGAGGCATCATGATATTTATTACCTTCCAAATGGCAACACGTTATCGAACAAAACGGCGCATATGTGACCTAAATCGGATCATTCTAACTATGGTAAGTCAAGCCTTCAATGTCATGCAAAAATAATGGATTACTTTTTACTACACTAGAGATATATATATAATTTCAAGAATTAATAAACAAGTTTTTAAAACCCATATTCTCATTGTTCTTTCTATTATATCTTTTAAAAGAGAGATTGTTTTTATGGACTAAACTTTAGTGGAACGCCGCACCAAGGGCACGTATCGGCAGGTTTTAGTATTTCAAATCTTTCATAGTAGCCTATAACTTAACGAGCCGATCCCTCACTTCCAACAACCAATCGAATCAGAACCAAATTTCGACCATACTTACTTTTAAATTTATACCTAGTGTATGTTGTGGCAGAACCATCTTTTGCTGTTGTGGCAATTTTCCATTCCAATTTCTATAGATACGAGAATTGATGTTACTTTTTTTAATGGTATTTAAGCAATCAAATACTGGTTTTAAAAAGCAATGTACAGATGTGTTTGGGTGGACCAACATATCAACGAATCTTCAAATTAAAGATACAAATTAAATGTATTTATTTTTATTATAGTTTCCAATGCTCTCAATAATCGTGGTTTGTTAGAATTTAATGTATAGCACAATTTCAATATAAAATTAAGCTTACTATACAAAGAGAACCCCTTATAATTAAATATTGCTTTTTTAATTCTTATATTAAACAGAGAAGCTCGCTATATTAACAAAACACTTGATATTGTTCATATGCTATTAAAATTAAATATAACTTTTAAAAAAGTAATGTTTTTTAATTTGTATTTTTAATGAATAAAGAAAACTCAATTTACTATAATATTCATATTCTATTATATACAAATTTTACTTGGAGAAATAGAGAAACATGGTGTGGTATATATATATTAATATTTAATTTTAATATCATATGAATGTTCACCTATCCGGCAGGGTGGATCTTGTAGGTGAACATTCATATGAAATATTAATATATTTTTTTTTAAGTTTGTGATTTCGGATGTTTTCAAAAACTATATTCTCATAAATTTGAACGAAAATCCACCCTTAACGGAAACCTCCTAATCCCATACCAGGAAACCGCGGCGCCGCTGTCACGACATGTTCTCACTTCACTAGGAAGTGAGTGACTGAGTTTCCAGATATAGGATTAGAAAATTTTCAAAGTCCATTTCAACAAATCTTCCAGTAAGGAACTTTTTTGAGCTCATACCAGTGGTTTAATCCATTTCGTTCGTGAATTATCAAGACAGATGGTGAGATTGAACCTTCAGTAGGTTGAACGAGGTCTAAACCCGTTTGTCAGCTGAAAGATTATCACTTTCAGATCCATTTAAATCCATAAACCCTCTTTCCAACAAGAATGGCCATGGCCCGATAGGCAACTAAATGGCTCATATGTTGGGGGGGGGGGGGATTGAAGGGGTTCTGAGTTCAAGTTGTAACTAAAATTGTCGAACTTTGAAATTCAAAATGGCGGTAGCGCGAAAAGTCATAAGTTTGGGGTTTCAAGCGGCCCGAAATTCATTTCCAAGGCCACTTTTGAATTGTACACTTTTGAATTGCAAGATGGTGGCAGCGCGAAATGTCATAATTTGTCAAAAATAATCACACGTTCGTGAAATATCATATTTGGGGTTTTAAAAGCGCATAAATGGCTGCAGCCTAAAATGTTGTTATAATTCTTAACAATGATCAAATTTCGTAAAATTTCAAATGTTGGGGTCTGAGGAGGTGCTGAGTTCAATTCAAATCCAATATGGCGGCAGCGCGAAATGTCATAACAAATATTATCCGATTATCGTGAAATTTAATATGTAGGGTCTTGAAGCGGCGCTGAGTTCACTTCCGAAGCGAAAATTGTTAAACTTTCAAATCCAAGATGGCGGCAGCGTGAAATTTCATATTTGTGTTTCGGAAATACTCTATGTTCTAGTTTTGTTGAGATATATTGAAAATTGTGGATTTGCTATATTTTTACCAACCCTAGTATATATGGTTAAAATTTTAATTTCGGACGTACTCTATGTTCTTCGTCTTGTCAAATTAGGACGTTGTGCAAAGTTTTGTTTATGCATATAAAAATTGTGGATTTGCGAGATTTTGACCAACCATTGTATATATAGTTCAAAATTTTGGTTTCGGACGTACTTTATGTTCTTCGTCTGGTCAAATTAGGAAGTTGGGCAAAGTTTTGTTTAGGTATGTTGAAAATTGAAGATTTGCGATATTTTTATCATTTCTCGTATATATGGGTCAAGATTTTGGTTTCTGACTGCTATATGTTCTTCGTCTTGTCCAATTAGGAAGTCGTGCAAAGTTTTGTTTAGATATTTTGGAAATTGAGGATTGGCGATATTTTGACCAACTCTCGTTTATATGGGCCATTTTTTTTTTCCTACAACTAAGTGGTCTTGATATATTCAAATTAGGAAATTGTCCAAAGTTGTGTTTAGATATGTTGAAAAGTGTGCGTTTGCTCTGATTTTACCAATCCTCATATATATCTGTCAAAATTTTGATTTCAGACGAACTCTCTGTTCTTCGTCTTGTCAAATTAGGAAGTTGTGCAAAATTTTGTTTAGATATTTTGAAAATTGTGGATTTACGATATTTCTCCAGTAGCACATGCAAGTTGGCCGCTCATGGGACCCATACCACCCCACATCGTTAATGTGGGCGGGAAAATGGGCCGCTTGAGCCCACGTCGATCAATGTGGGATCGACATCGATTATCGGTATCACTAATTTACTTATTTTTTTAATCTATAGTAGGTATTGTGCAAATAATAAGTCAATTTTCTACAAAACATTCTGCTCATAATGAATAAATTAAAATTTAAAAAATATAACATCCGTCATGGAACCATATCGGTCCATGTCGGTTACCGATATCTATGTTGATCAATATCGGTCCAATGGGTAAACCGATGTTTATTCAAGCGATACTATGGTGATAAAATATAAAACTTCATATTGTTGTCAGCACACGGCCTGCTTTGTTTAGTGAATCATGTTAAAGTGTAGAAATAGCACGTCCTTTCAGGGGAATGATTTAGCAAATAAAATGTTAGAGTTTATTGCGTTTTTTCCAAGGATACTTTGATCACTTTAAGTACATAGACAAGCCAACAAGATATATAGTAATATTTATTATGCTTGTTATCGTACCCCGCCAGAGCCGGGGGACATTTTACAGCTTTGTTTCATTTTACGGCAGAAAGTAGCGTATTTTTTTTTCTGGGCATGTGGTTGATAAGAGAGGTTCCTCTTAGTAGGAGGATAAGTTAAAGTTAGGCTATAGGCGATATAAACCACCTCACCTTCTCATGTCCACTTTAAAATTTGTCCCGAGATGAATTATGCACTCATTTATATTGAAATTTTACATATGGTCCTTTTTCACTCTCCTTTATTCTTGCTACACCTCATCTCGACCTCTATCGTCTTCTTTTACAATATTACGATGCAAATTCCCTAATATTTTAAGGTCTTTCGCATTTTTGTCCCCTTCTTATAAGTTTTTTCTTCCAGTTTGCTCACATTTAATATGCATTTCACTTTCTGTACACATTATGTACAATATTACCAGATCTTTTGCTTCATAATCGTAATTGATTCGTTATTTCCAGACTATTTCATCTTCATTTTCGTCCATCATAGCACTTGTGATTCATCAACATCGAGCTCTACATAAACTATACTGGAGTAACTACTTAGTGTTGAAAGATAGGCACAGAGCAAATATTTAAACTCGTTTGTCCACTTCCAGTCTAATCCAATGTGGACCTAATTTTCAGTTCTAACTCAGTTTTATACGCTTGATATCGCTATGTGTCCCATTTTTTGATTCAAGTCATAATTCCTGAGTTATTGATGTAAGAGTATACCGCACTCTGCATACAATAGAAAATACTGCAAATAATATTTACGTATTTTGCAAGAATTAAGACATATAAGAAAACGGGCCACACAGCGATATCAAGCGTAGAAAACTGAATTGGAATCGAAAATTTGGTCCATATTGGTTTAGACTGGAAGTGGACAAACGAGATTAAGTTTCCTCCACGCTCCCTAGCTTCACATATTCATGAAATTTTGAATGGCTGCAGTCAGTCCAGTATCGTATTAATGGAGGTCGATATTAATCAATTTTGGAATGCAGCGGGCTTCATCTGTTTTTCATTAGCTCTGCAATGCCCCAGAGCAGAAGATAACAATGCATTTACACGTGGTTTTCCTGGATTTGACAACGGCCTTCGACTCTATTAACCCGAATATTTTAATTGATATCATGCTACACAACAAGCTTCCTTTTTTATATCTCAACCTAATCCGCAATTTACTCTATAACAGAAACATACATTTTCTTTTTGATGGTCAACTTAAGAGCTCAACAACGGTGACAACCGGTACTTTTCAAGGTTCGGTTCTCAGCCCCCTTTTGTTCAACCTATATATGTCCCCCCTTAAGTCCTTTATCCCTCCCCCTTTCGAATTAATACTTTAGGCCGATGACCTAGTTTTAATGATTTCCGATTACAAAAACAATGAAAACTTTGCGAAATTGGAAAATTTAATAATTCAGCTTACAGCCTGGCTCAAAAATAGAAACTTTATCTTATCGGAAAATAAATCTAAGATCATTACCTTTGGAGTAGGTAAAATAAATATCCCCCTAGACAAACAAATATACCGGTAGTAAAGTGCAACAAATATCTAGGCCTATTTTTAGATTTAAGACTTACCTGGCAACCCCATATTAAAAACATTTCCATTAAAGCTAACAAAATAATAAATATGCTAAGAGCGCTTGCCTCCAACAAGTACGGAGGGCACCAAACGATAATGCTCTCTTTTATCAAAAACTACTTTCTTACATCCATTAAACATGGTATCTCAATGGTCCCATCAGTCTCAGACTTCAATGTAAATAAAATCGAAATCTTACTACGAAGAGCATTACGTGTAGCACTGGGAGTCATGAATAGCCATCCAAATGCGGCTCTTCATGCTGAATCACACATCTTGAATTTTCAAACTCGACGTCACCTACAAGCTGCAAAATTTTTATTGAAAACTCGTCACTACAAAATACATCCGTTCAAAGAAGTTCTTCAGGAAACTCTCAATCTCCAAGAAAAGCGCATAAGATTTCGGAATACTATTTGGGAAACTTTATCCAGCCAGTTTTCAGAAGAATTATCCATGTTATATCAGCCTAAAAGAAACCCTCTGTATAAAATTCAATATCCTCTAGTTTCAGATATCCTAATCCACCACCTGAAATTTAACCATATATCAGAATACCGTGCTAATTGGGAAGGTTTCTACTTCCTATACGTAGATGGCAGCAAAACCAACAACTCAGTCTCCAGCGCAGTTTGGGACGAAACGAAAAAATACGCATTGAAGTACAAATTAACCCCCCTCCTTAGTTCCTTTTATAGCGAGACGTTTGCTCTTTTCAAGTGTTTAGGTTATTCACTACTTCTAAATGAAAAAAAAAATCCTCATTCTTACAGACTCACAGTCAGTACTGCAGTCCATGAGTCGAACATACAAAAAATCATTTAAATCGCATCCACTCATTTATGACCTCTTAGAGCTTTATCATCTAGAGCTTATTCACTTTTAGTTCATTCGGAGTCACCGGGGGGTCCACCCGGATTACGCGGATTTGCTCGCGCGGAGCAGCCATCAATTAACCCACATCACTCAGTCAAATCTTTATTACGTAGATCTCTTACCGCGCTGTAGGAAAAAAAATTAAAGATCAGTGGACTAATCACCTTATGGAAGAAATCCAAGCAGGTACTACTACCTTTCGACATTATTACGATCAAAATGCAACAAAACCTTGGTTTCATAACATGCATGTACCAAGACAAGTTATTCAAACCATTTTAAGAGGCCGCTCCAACCACACTCTCTTAAACGATCATCTCTCGAGAATCAAGATCAAATTGGAAGCTAAATGCGAGTGTGGACATCAATTTCAGACTTTAACAGTGTGCCCCAAATTTCCCCCCCAAAGAGCCATGTTAATTAATGCTTTGTACAGAACCAGAACTATTCAACCTCTCTCTCTGCAATCTCTATTATATCTTCCGACTATTACATCAGCTTAACTAATCTACAGCTTCTTCAGGAAAATTCACAAAACAATTGAATTCTCCTCATCTCTCCCCTTTTCACCTTCACCTCCTTCTTCACTATGCCCTCTTCCCCAGCATCTCTTCTTCTGGACCCTATTTCCAATCCAAATAGACCTATAGGACTATGACTGCACCAGGGCTGGGTTGCAAGAAAAATACTTAAGTGCAAAATCTGTCTTAAGCAGACCATCGAACTCTACATAATACTGGAGTGACTACTTAAATAAAAAAAACGGGCCACACAGCGTTAAGAAGCTTATTAAACTGTGTTAGAACTGAAAATTTGGTCCACATTAGATTAGACTAAAAGTGGACAAACAAGTTTAAACGACTCTGGCGTCTATATTTAACACTAAGTAGTCACTCCAGTATTATGTAGAGTTCGATGGTCTGATTTAAGTCAAATTTTACACTTAAGTATTTTCTTGCAACCCAGCCCTGAACTTTACGAACAAAACTGTTGTATATCATCCACATAGGCCCAATGTTTTACAGATAAGAAAAAAGTAAAAAGAAAACTAGGAAATGTTATCAATTATCAATCTATTATGGTGCACCAATTTTAAGATCATCAAGTTCAAGGATGTCAAAACACGGAGCATAGCTATAAACTATTCCACTGATTTGCTGTAATAAAGACCAAGATCCAGATAACAATGCATTTGTCTGCTTAACCAATCCCTGTGTTTGTGGCGTCTCTTGCACTTCATTCATCTTTGTTTATGCTACAATTTTATTAATCCTACTCTAATATTATTATTATTATTATTATTACTATTGTCATCAATATTAGTATTTCGATCACATAGAACGTTTATTTTACCTTATGCACACACTGTTCCTATTTCTTATAATTTTTACAAGGACTTAAGGAAAGGGCAGGAAAATCCTAGATTGCGATTATTGCTCGTAATCTGGCGCTGCATGTGCTTTGAATTGCAGTCGTCAGCCCGAGAAGAAGAAGAAGAAGAAGACTATTACTGTTAGCTTGATTCTTAACCATGTAAACCTATTCAGGAATAGAGGTAAACTCTGTTAACTGTTTTAACATACCAAAGGTGTACTATGTACATGTATTACTGTGTAGAACATAGCTTTTGGTTCAAGGGAGTTCATGTGGAAATGCTACCAGAAGTGGTAATTTGTTCGGTGACTTCGTATAGTAGGAGAGGAGATAAATAGGCTTCTCTCCTTGCTTGTTTAAGTTGTTTGTTTTCATGTGAAATAAACTCATTTGGGATTTAAGCACAAAGTTGAAATTTACGTGAATTATTAACAGAGGAGATACTAGAAAGTTAAGGAAGATGGTCCAAAAATCGAAGTAACTGAGTGGAACGGCTATTTAGAATCTCATATTTGTCAGGAACGGTAAGTGTATTTGTTTACAGAATGTATAAAAGATCTAAGGGATAGTTATGAAATTGCAATGCACAGGTCAGATAATTTGTTAAGTGTGCAAAAGTACTACATTTTATATAGTAGAGTAGTGCATTAATTACATTTATTAAACTGATTTTCTCCTGGAATAAGGCAGCTGCAGCTCCGTAGTTTGTGTCCACACCAATATTGTTTTTATTGCTCTAATGCCGAGTTTCGAAGGCGGGAGAGTTAATGGTAGGTTCTTAACTACTGTTTTCGTGAATCATGTACATCACTTTTATCGACCTTGTAAGTTTTTTTTGTTTTTTTTTTAATGTCCATCAACTTCGGAACTAGGCCTAGACCGGGTGTAGCGTGATTTTAAAAGTACATGTACCAGTCACGGTAGTCTGATATGTGAGTAGATTAGGGTACTCTGATAAGTCCGTGAAGTTAGATTTAGGATATGGACCCCCTTCACCTCCTTCCCAAAGTAGATTCAAGGTAGGCCTTTAACTGTTTGGTCCGTTGTAAAGAAATTCGGTATAAGTTTCTGTCCCTTTATATTTCTTTACCTGCATGTCAATAGGAGAAGGGTAAGTTTACTTAACTTGATAAGGTTTACTTTATCTACTCCAAACTTGAGCTAGGCACTTTCCAATATTGTACGCGTTGTACAACGCTAATACTAATGGCGCCACACCAAGATGGCATTTTTCTTAGCTTTTACCATCTTTTACTGTTTATAAATTAAGCTACAGTGGAAAATATATATAATTACGCATTTTTCATAGTTGACAATCAGTTACTTTCAATCCTCCCTCAAGGCGGAATCTCATATAGTCCCTCGTATATCTACGTCTTTCACCCATATTACACTGCTTCATCACTCCAAAACTTAATTCTAATTTGCGTTTTAACAGTGCTACACACTTTCCTAACGTTATGTTTCTCCTGTAAATTTTACTTTCTTTGGAGCATAAGTATTCAGATAAATATCCTTCTTCTCACGCAACACAGGTATCGAGTAGCGCACATTGCTATACCTGGTTTTGATGCCTTGAGTCTGTACTGACAGTACTTCCCAATCCAGTTTATCTATGTTATTGTCATGCATCTCACCACTAGCTTCTCTGCAAATGAACTCCTACATCATGATTTATTCGCATGTGCCTGAAACCCTCATAAGATTTGAAACAGTCTGAGATCTCTGTTGTACTTAGTCTCTCTTATCATATTCAGCATAGTTGCCATATCCGGTTATCCCGCTCTTTGACTGGCACTAAAGTACGGCGGGCGAGAGTTGATCTTTGATTCTTTCTGGAAAGACAGAAGTATAGCAGATTGTGAAACACTCAGTTGTTGCCTCACGTTTAGAAGACGTGCCCTCCCACATTGGCAAGTTTCTTCTAAAGTTTATCGTGTGACAAGCCGTTCAGCGTTAGGCAGTGCTTAAATACCAGATAAGTACCTGGGTCTATGAATATTAAAATATTGCATAAGTTGTAGGCAAAATTCACTGTGTACGATTCAGTTTTTTTTATTACTATTAGGGCTATTCAAACCCCGTGAATCAGTGGTTTGAGTAGCGATCGGTAATAACGAAGAACTTTAGAACATCATTCAAGGTAATTTCTTCTTCAGAGCGAATACTACAGAAAGCTTTGAAATTCATAGTGGACCTACGAAATTTTAAAATGAATGAAATGTGTCCCCAGCAGTGGAAAAGGTACCAGGGCCCGGCTCTGGCAATGAAAAATGAACCGGGACCGAGCCCTTCCCCCCACCCCCTGCTTTAAGTTACTTCGTTGCACAGAAGTAATTAACTATTTTCAGTTTGCGCCTAAGACAACAACTCTATTCAAGCGCGGCAGAGAGAGAGAAAAAAACAGGTGTCAACAGCACTGATCTCTGTCTCTCTCGCACAACGAACAGCCAACAATAAACTTTTCGTCGGCCATAGTTTAGAAAGAACTTTACTTTCGCTTCTCTTTCAACAACACCGAATACCCATTGCCCTTCCACTCGACGACCTTTATTGACTTTTCTTTTCCCAAACTTGGCTTCGTCAACCTCTACAGCTGTCCCAGGATAACCTATTTGTGTCGAATTATTAAAAGCCCAATTCACACATTTCTCGGGAGTAACTGCTCTAATCTATTTTTTCCGATGGACATTTCAGTTCGTGCTGTATGATCTTCTGCCTGTTTCGTTTAAGCGTACACCAGAATGCCCCAAATTGACAGTTATCTTCGTTCCATCGAAGAAGTACATTGAACCACCAAGATCTTCACACTGTTCAGTCTGCGTTGACACTTTAAAAACAACTTTTATGCCATTACTTCTTTTTCTGCATCGGGATTTGAGATTTGTTAGCCCGTGTGTTTCCAAATGGCGACGAATATTTTCCTCCATGTCTTTACATTCCTCTATGAAAGATTCTAACTAAATGTTAGAAGCATTACAACGCGGGGCCGTGCCTTCATTATTTTTCCGCTTTCAGTTACGTAGTCTCTTTCGTGCCCTCCCACCCTTTCGTAACGACTCAACTCTTCCGCTACTAGTAAAATGGTTCCATATGCAACTACTCTTTCTTCCGATTTCACACACCTCCCATTGACTTTTTCCCCTTTTTCACGCCAATTTGCCCATTTCTCTTGTAATTTTTGCTAATTCTTACAGTTTCTGGGTTGGGCCTGCAAAACTTAATCCAACTGAGTAAATTTCGGTTTATATATCTGGTCACTTATTAGTATGTCGCTGTAGTGTTACCAAGACAAATTAATGTGGGTGAAAAGTGTTTTTACCTAGCGAACCTGTAGACTAATGGTTTGCATTCTTTTGTTCTTTATGTAATATGCTGTACATAGTTTGTGTATCTTGACGACGTTTTAGAAAGTACACTTGCGGTATGACGTTGGATATTATACTATTTTAAGTATCGATTAAATATTCAGTGGTTGTGTTCACGTATACTATGTACATTTGTAGTTTGATAATAAGTAGTTTTATTAGTAGAGCAAATTCTTCTTCGATCCAGCCAAATCGCTCCCTTAACTATAAGAAATTGGATAACCGTTGCTGACAGTTATTTCGTGATATTCGGTTTCCCTTTAGATCCACCCCAGACTTACACATAGCTGTTTTTCAGATGATTGCAGTTATTTTTCGTAATCAATGGGACACGTATGCTATTCAAAAGCATATTTGTTTTGATTCGCTTATTATTATTTTAACTGTGTAGGCTGTTAAATGTTCTTGTTCAATAGGAATTCAGGTGTTGATAGGATTTAATGTCACTCAAAGGCTACCCAACATATCAGAACCAAAGTTGGAAACTATGCTGAATAGTCGCAAACGTCCTGTTACATTAGGTAAGGTTATAATAAAGTACGGCATTAATACCTCACACAGGTTTCTTACCTTCCTTTTGCTTCTCTCTACCTTTTTAACTTCCCTGCAGTACCACTTCTTTTCGTCTTTTCAGTGGGCATAATTTATGAGCTGCAAAACTCTATGGTACGGTGAACGTTTTTCCGGCTTATTAAGCAAGGTAATAGTTAAAGAGACTTATATCCACTCAATGAAATACTTAAGTATAGTCCCTTGTGTGCTATTATAAGGTGTTAATTTCGCGGCAGAATATAATTTTGTAATATTTCTCACAAAAATGTCTTCAAAATAATTTGCATTCTTGTATATAGCATATAAAGGTTCTTTAAACTCCATTGAGTGACTTTCCTTAACTATTACCTTCGTTGTTCCTTCCGTTCGACCACACATTGGTTGCTTATTGAGAGCTGCATTTGCATTGAAATAATTATTCATTTCTGCCTCACTGCTATGCGAACTAACTAATAGGCTTTTGGTTCGCTAACTAAGATTCCCACGTATCATGAAGATTGTCCATGTAATCTCTCTCTCTCTCTCTCTCTCTCTTTTTTTTTTTTTTTTTTTAATTATCGGCCTTGTCAAGGTTCTATATTTATCCGTTGTAATAGCTATTACGTGGAGAGTTAACGTAGTTTCTTCTCTTCTCATTAACAGATCTTCTACCAGTGTGGAACGGAGCTAAATAATCAGCAGAAGGTGTGCTGTCATGAAGAAAGCAGGAATAAAAAAGTCCTCTTCAGTTAACGGTCAAACCAAGGCCCAAAAGAAAAATGTTAACTCGACTGATACAAAAAAGAGGAAAATTGAGGATTACTTTAAACCACTCATTCCAGGTTCCGGGAGTAAAATTGGTGGAAAGGAAAGAAAGTTAAGTGAAAATCAGTCAGATGTTAAATCTGACGTTGGAGGAACATCAGCTAAAGTCGTTGCAAAAAAAGAACACAACGATACTGTTTCGGTAACTAATTCATCTGTCAACGCTGACGTTTCAGAAAGCAAACCAGGTGTTAAAACTGATATTGTAGGAAAATCAACAGAAATTGTTGGTAAAAAGGAACATGATACTGTGGGGGTATCCAATTCATCTGGCAACCCTGATGTTTCAGAAAGCAAATCAAATGCTAAATCTGGTGTTAAAGGAAAATCTGAAGAAATCGTTGTTAAAGAAGACCATGAGGATACTGTAGCGGTATCCAGTTCATCTATCAGAAATGACAACTTCGAAGGCAAGCCTGCAGCCGCCAAACCCGTATTAGACGTTAATAGTGGTAATTCTAAAGAAGTAGCCGTGAGGTAAGTGATGGCCAAGATGTTAATTCATTGAAAATTATGTACTTTTTGTTATGCCGCGTTTCTTTGTATGCATGTTATACCACGGCAGAGCTTAAGAGGAAGTATATACAAGTTATACTTACCCCTTTCTCAATTCATGATACTCGTAGATAGGCTGAACTCCGTAGTACCGATATTTTGATCCTCTCTATTAGTCTTTGACAAGTAGGTAAACTAGAAGGGTGAAAACGTTCACGATATGCTAAAGAAATAAATCTGTATGTGAGCAACTCCGAAGAAGGGTGAATAAATACGTAAATTAACATTAAAAAAAATAAAAAATAAAGTTTGACAACACTGTTTCGTTGTTTTGATCTATGTTGTGACATTGTAAGAATATAATTCGTTATTTTGGCGGGTATTTGCAAAGTAGAGTTGCAAGAGCTTTAAAAAAAAAAGAAACTTCTGTGGTTGGAATTTATTTTTCCAAAATATCTACGTAAATGGGTAAATAATAGTTTGTTTCGTCTGTCTTTTGCACCAGAACAGCTTTAGTTACTGCTGTGCTCTGGAGAAATGAAATGAAAAGTTTTCGAGAATCAAAGAAAACGTAAAAATAACTGCTATGATACTGGCAGTTAAAATACATTTCAGAGAATTTAATAATGTACACGAAACAGTGTATCAATGCACATATCCCAAATCATGTATCAGTACGTTTTCAGAATAATTTGAACTAAATTTATTGTGTATAAGTTAAATATAAATATTTTTCTCCTCCAGATCTTCCTGAATATGTTTTTTTTTTTTTATAATTGTGCATAATGTTGTAAAACTTGATTGACTTATATACTAATCTATACTGATTATCAATAGATCAGTTAAGATGATACATAGACTTAATAAATTCGTGCTGCGTCACCGACAGTGCATTCTTACCCAGTCTATGAAAACCACGACAATAGCTTACTTCGCTTTGAACGTGGTAACTCTCTCTCTCCAACATTGTCATGGTCAGTACATTTTTTTTTTTTTTGAAAACTTCAAGGTCATAAGCCTCATTATTCATTCTGCATGAGATTGGAAATGTTTTAATCATAAATTTGAACGTAATAGCAGTACCTGTATATCATGTCAACTTCTGTGTTTTGACCTTCGTAAATGAATGTGTCATACTTTTTTCCTCTAAATTTGTAATCATTTCTGTGATTTATAAAACCTTCTCTTGAGGTCGAGGTACCGTACTTTTTTATTATGGTTACGAAGAATTTTTTAGCATGGCGAGAAACATTATCGTAAAATTCTCGATGTCTGGCAACGTAAGGCTACTGATGTCAGATATGTGGCAATCAGTACACTGGTAACTTAAGATAAATTCGCGGTAAAGATTACCGTGAAAGTCGGCACCGAAACAGAGTTATGACAATCAGCAGCTGTGGCAATTAGCACGCAGTCGCATTGTTTGCCTAGGGCGATTAAGAAATCCAATGGATCTTTCAGGGAAGACTGCCGACCATGCATTTAACCTCTAAGTCTTCCAATGGAAGGCGATAACTTACCGCTGAGCACCATAATTATTTATTTGCATTTTCAGTGCTTTCTGACAGTTCGGGCGCATGTCCATCTCCAGTCATCTCGTAACTTTAGTCGTCCAAGGAAAAGAATAGAGGAAGCTCCTAGACTCCATGAAAGGTACCATCCCAACATTCCCCTTTTGGGACCGATGAAAAGCCTGACAAATCTGGTCGGCATAGTCCCGGTATTCTATCCGAGAACTTCCTAATTACGAAACCAGCATCACCATGACTCCACCCCATTCATTATTATTATAATTTGCTTGCTTTTCACAGCACGAAGCGAACGGACATTGTCAAGTCAATATTCTGACCATATGACAAGTGTTTGAAACCACGGATTTTTGGATGGTCACTGGTTTTACCGCTGTTAGCAGTACCTCTGTAATGTATTTTTATCGTTGCACGAAATTGCAATACGACTCCTACAAATACAAGCCTAGAGAGTTCTAACTTTCAGGAACCAGTTCAAAAGTTTGGTCAGCGCCGACCGATTTTTTATTTTCGTTTTATTTCGTTGTTGAAATTGCTTGATTGTTCTTGTGAATATCAAAACCTATAGCAATGAATAATAAAAAAAATTAAAAAAAAAAAAGGCATTGATCAAACTTTTGAATTTATTATGAACTTTCTTCCTTGAAAGTTAAAACTCTCTAGGCTTGAATTTAAAGGTGCAGCATTGAAATATCGCGCAACGATAAAAATACATTAGACATATGCGGAGGTAGTGCTACCATCTTTTGATGGAGGTTGTTGCTTTACATTAACCTTAACGCTTCGTTGACTATGGTACTATTTCTGTGGTGGAAATTAATGGACCGGATGTTGACGACCTTCCTTAACTTTCACAATTTCTTGTTCGTCTGCCACATCTTTATATTTACTGATTTTTGTACTGTGGATGGTATACTGATATTGTGTGTGAGTGGGATGGCATCGTCGATTTACCCCCTTACAATCGACGGCTAAGCTTCTGATCAGGGCTAAGTTGAGGCCAAATTTCATTTTGCGTACTCTCATTGGCTAAGATATAACTTGGCCTCAACTTAGCCCTGGCCGGAAGTTTAACCGTCGATTGTAGAACTGACCCTAAGTGTACTTCTTTCTTTTTGTCTATTATTATTATGTAGTTCAACATTGATAGTAAGTTCTGCGAATTCCCACACAAATATAAGTATATTAAGTGTAGAATCTGGTCTGCAATAGTATCATACGAGATATTACCAAAATATATTACTTTAGCCTGAAACGTCATACGATAGAACTCAAAGAAAGAGACTTCTTGTAAACTTCGTATGCACCCACGTAACTGATCAGCTTGCCACTGAAGTATAGCTGGTGGACAGGATAGTGCAATTGGGTAGCGGGAGTGAACGAACAACACAGCAGCTGACTTGGTAGAAGCAAGTAGTGTTACCATCACAACAAAGTTGACCAGCCAAATACAACGTGTTCATAGTGATTTACTTAATTTCTTGATTTTGTGGTGTGTGTTAAACGATGAAAGAAATATATTAGTCTGTTCTAAAAATATTACGGTATGTATATTGTAGGGACAGTACTTGACCTGAAACTAGCAAGAAGAGAAAGGTAATCTTTAAGCAGTATAAGTAGTTATTTTTCTCGTGTAATAAATATGGAGAAAATAGGAACCGTAAATTCGATCATAGTGTCGAATTTACATCCATTCGAAACATAAGAGCATTTATTTTTACATAATTTTTGTTTCTAATATTTCCAGAGAAAAAAAAAATCCAATCGTGTTCCACTGGAAAATTTATGGAACATCTTAGACTTGTTTATCCTCTACACTAATGGTGTGCTGAAAGTGTCAGGAACTTCAGGGCAAGTTTAGACTTCTCCATTCACCCTGACTTTGGGCATTTCCTTTTTGTCTTCGCTTATGAACTGAGTACTGTCAAGAAGTTGCATCCAGCTTTTTCATATTTTCCCTTCAACCGTACCTTTATTGTAATCCTTCAGTATAAATATGTGCCTATCCAGTGTCCTAACCAGTTTTTTCTCTTTATTGCCTTCAGTATCACTCGTTTCTCACGTGCTCTTTTCAGCGCTTTCTCATTACATATCTGTTTGTGTCCAGCTGAGGATTTTCTGTTCCTCTCAATGTCCACATTCGAAATTTTCTTTTTTCACACTTTCGTAGAGTCCACGTTTCCGCGCCATATAGCACAGTACTCCATACAAGATATAATTATTATCCATTTGGTTAATTCTGTGTTCGTCGGTCCACAGGAAAGAGAAAAGATAGCTCTGCTTTGTGAATGCCTAAATATATAATTAAAACTAAATTAAATGCAGCTTGATTAGAAATCCTTGACCTTGTAGATACTGCACTACAATCTCTGGCCTTAATGTATCTGACAATAATTTCCTTTCTGTGCCCAACGAGACATTGAGCACACCCTGTTGAGTCAAGGTCGTCTAATATGACTGAAGGAAAGTCAAAGGGAATCTATAAGAACTCCAAACGTCTCGTTTACAAAACTAGTAGTGGATTTTCTTTTTTTTTTTGCTTGATTAAATATAGTATCGTCATAAGAATGCGTTTTTAGAAAACTTAATTTATCGTTACTTTTAATATTTATACTGATTCATTTGTTATATCTTTCCAGTGATTCATCTAAAATTGGTAGCGGTGAGAAACCAGATTCAGCTGTTAATGATGATGAAAAACCATTCGTATTTAAAAAGCCACTTTTTAATATGGGATTGATGAACAAGCTAAAACAAGAATTAAATAAAAGTATAAGTCTTAAAACGGACTTGGCAAGTAAGCAAAAGTCACCAGCCGAGAAGGAAGAGGATAATAAGAAGGTCCCAGAGAACGAAAGCGATGAATGTGAATTAGTTGATCTCGTGAAGGAAGAAGAAAAGAGTAACGTGAAGAACGGTAGTTTTAAGTGTTCTAAATGTTCCGAAGTATTCAGTGAAAAAAAAGAGCGTGATAAACATAGACGTAAGTGTTCGGCTACTGCAGGTGCTAAAGAGGGTGATGGTGGTAGTGGGAACAGAACTGCAAGTGAAGATTATAAATGTGCAATTTGCAATAAGAAGCAGAAAAGTAAATTTCTATTAGCTGCACATATGCTATGTCATACCTCTGAAACAGTGGCTTGCGAAGAGTGTGGTGAGTTGTTCGCAGATAATGAAAGTCTTTTGGACCACATTGAACTCCATGAAATTCAAATGGAACAGGATGAAAGTAAATCTAAAGAAAATCACGAGAACCCCCCAGCAGAAGGGACGGGTTATGTGTGTACAATTTGTAATAGAAAATTTGAAGTGGAGTTCGCATATTCAGTTCATAAGCGCTTCCACAGCATGTAACGTGTACGTGAAAAAAGAAGTAAGTTTGCTACTTTAATTTCTTCTTCGATTCTGTAATATATTATTTCTGTAACAGTAGATTTACCTTAATTGTTTCATGCATCCTCATTGCCAACTGGAAGTGTACAACAAATTTTAGTTCCTAGCAAATTATCAAGTGGCTCTTAGTTATATAGCGATACTTATTTCTCCTGTGTCATAACTGACTGAAGTTTATAGCTGTAATGCCTGCCGAAGAGTTTCGTCAAAATCATAACTGTGCACACGCTAGATCTTACTGCTCGCTGTTATTACCAATCTGTTTTGCATAATGGAAGCTCAATAAATAAAAAAGATATAGAGCCCTCGCATGGCTGAGTCAGCCACAAATAAATGACTAGAACATGGGATTGGAGAATATATATATATTTATCAGAATCCTGGAAGTCCTGAACCCTGACTCACCTGCCACAGTTAGAAAGAGCGAGCAGACGTACATCTCTATCCTTTCCGCCAACCTCAACTGCCTGTAACTCCCTGCCGTGACGTGTCGTCGTCTTCTTCCTTTCTCTTCTTTGTTCCGTCTCTAGTTGCACTTTTATTCTATTTTTCTATATTGTATCATTGTTCTCCCCTTCATCTTTATTATTTCCTCCTCCCCTCTTATTCCTTCAGGAAACCCCTTACCTGCTCCTAGTAACCTTCGCACTTTCTTCTCCATTTGGTGTTTTCTCCATCCCATCTAGTCATTTCCCCGCCTCCATAACCTGTCCACACTGTCCCCCTGCATCTGATGATAATATGGCGTTTCCTAAACACCAGTCCCGCACCTGTCCGCTCTGTCCATTTTCCTTCCTACCAGTTGAAAACGCTTTTACTAAATGTACTGCTTTTCTGTTGTTTTTGTGATGTTATTGTACACCTGTCTCAAGAATCTACCATGTAAGTATCCTTTTTTTCTACCTGTTTTACCATTATATATATATATATATATATATAAGATGGTAAGGGGTTTCCTGAAGGAATAAGAGGGTACAGAATCGGAGGGGAGGGGGGAATAATATTAATAATAAAAATAACAACAACGATGAAGATGAAGGGAGAACAAAGAAACAACATAGAAATAAAAGTGCAACTAGAGACTGAACTAGGAAGAAGAAGACAGCACTGCGTTGCAAGGAGTTACAGGCTGTTGAGGCCGGGTTCATGGATGGTGCAAAGGATGGAGATGTACGTCTGCTTCCATCTCTTTCTTACTGTGGCAAGTGAGTCATGTTTTCAGGATTCTTATTCGAAATGTTCCGTCAAAGGTGCAGCCGTAATAAGAAGTGTGTTCGGGTATGGGAAGGTGCGGAAGTTGAGATTTGGAGTAGTGGCGGAATGTTAGAGATTTGGAGTAGTGGTTGTTGATGCGGAATGTTAGAGGAGTTTGAGTTTCGCCAACCTCGCCAATAGGAGATGAACGAGGTTGGAAGATATGCAACTACCGGAGTGTCTGAAAGAGTACGTCTTGTGAGTGGCAGGGTGTACGAAGGAAAGACTGGGATCGAAAATAGGACAGGTTTTGCAGCGGGGTCTATTGCACTTGCTAGGTTTGGGGGAAGGGGGAGGGATTGGTCCAGTTCTAGTGAGAATCATGTTGAGATTCGGAGGTCTGCGGTAGACTATTTTGGGAACGACGGGAAAACTCTTTCAGTTTTAGGTGACGCAGTGAGTAAGGTGTGGAAATTTGAGAGCTTTCGGAGGACCTGAAGGTTGGGGTGGTACTGGGGTAGATGATTGGGAGCGGAGGGAGCTTCGCGGGGAGGTCGGTTGGAGTTAGGGTGATTACGGGTACGGTCCAGTTGTTTACGGATGAAGTGTTTTTGATATCCACGGTTGGTGAGAGCTGAGAATAGGGTATTGAAATAGTTACGGAGCAGGTCATCAGAGGGACAGACGTGGGAGCCCCGGACAGCAAGAGCGTTTGGTATTGTACGGATAGGAGATGTTGAAATGGAGATACTGCATACTGTTACTAGGTTTGATGTGAACGCCTGTCTCAAGTCGATTGTTCAGACATCCACATCAAGGAAGGTTACGTGTTCCCTGGAGAAGGACCAGGTGAACTTGACGGGAAAGGTGCAGTTGAGGTTTTGCAGAAATGTTTCCAGAGACTCTTGTCCGTGGGTCCAGAACAAGAAAATATCGTCGATATAGCGAAGCCAGGTAAAAGGTTTGAGAGGTGTGGAGTTGAGGTATTGGGTCTCCAGGCGTCCCATGAAAGGTTGGCGTAGGAAGGGACCATGCGAATGTCCATGGCTGTGCCTCTGATTTGCAGGAGATTGTGGTTCTCAAAAGTGATGTTGTTCATTGTGAGGACAAACTGGGCTAGCTGAAGCAGAAACGGTGTACTGGGTTTACGAGAAGTGTTCAAGTACAGCGAGGCCATGGGTGTGGGGAATGTTGGTATACAGTGATGTCACGTATACTGTAACTAAGATGGTGTCAGGTGGGAGAGGATCAGAGATAGAATGGATTGTGGAGAGGAAGTGGTTGGTATCCTTGATGTAGGAAGAGAGTGCCTGGATGGACAAACGGTTGGAGATGGTGGTCAAGGAAGGCGGAGATTCTTTCAGTGGGAGAGCCAATACTTGAAACTATGGGTCTGCCGGGATTACCGTGTTTATGGATTTTGGAAGTAGTTAAAATTGAGGAGTTCTGAGATTGTCAGGACAGAGTGTAGAGAATGGAACGCCACAGCCCCTCATGGGATCCATGGGCTTGAAGGTAGGTGCGGATCCTATTAAGGAAGGATTGGGTGGGATCTTCCTCGAGGGCATGGTAAAAGGTAGGATCTAAAATTTGTTTGAGGGGTGAAGATTGGAGATAGCTCTTCGTTCTGCAGTTGTGAGGCTGTGATCCCGGCAGACCCATAGTTTCCATGTTGGCTCTCCCACTGAAAGAATCTCCGGCTTCCTCGACCTGCTCTGTAACTATTTAAGTACCCTATTCTCAGCTCTCACCAACCGTGGATATCCCAAACACATCATCCGTAAAACAACTGGACTGTGTCCGTAATCACCCTAACTCCAACCGACCTCCCCGCGAAGCCACCTCCGCTCCCAATCATCTCACCCAGTACCACCCCAGCCTTCAGGTCCTCCGAAAGCTCTCAAATTTCCACACCTTACTCACTGCGTTACCTGAAACTGAAAGAGTTTTCCCGTCGTTCCCAAAATAGTCTACCGCAGACCTCCGAATCTCAACACGATTCTCACTAGAACTGGACCAATCCCTCCCCCTTCCCCCAAACCTAGCAAGTGCAATAGACCCCGCTGCAAAACCTGTCCTATTTTCGATCCCAGTCTTTCCTTCGTACACCCTGCCACTCACAAGACGTACTCTTTCAGACACTCCGGTAGTTGCATATCTTCCAACCTCGTTCATCTCCTATTCTGTAACCTATGTTCCGCCTTCTACGTTGGCGAAACTCAAACTCCTCTAACATTCCGCATCAACAACCATTGCCACTACTCCAAATCTCAACTTCCGCATCTTCCCATACCCGAACACACTTCTTATCACGGCTGCACCTTTGACGAAACCTTTCGAGTCAGAATCCTGAAAGTCCTGAACCCTGACTCTCCTGCCACAGTAAGAAAGAGATGGGGTCAGACATACATCTCCATCCTTTCCGCCAACCATGAACCCGGCCTCAACAGCCTGTAGCTCCTTGCAATGCAGTGCCGTCCTCTTTTTCTTCCTTATGGGTTTCTAGTTGCACTTTTATTTCTATATTGTTTCTTTGTTCTCCCCTTCATCTTCATTATTATTGTTATTATTTTCCCCACCGATCCTTTTCCCTCTTATTTCTTCAGGAAGCCCCTTACCTGCTCCTAGTAACCTTTGCACTTTCATCTCCACTTGATGTTTTCTCCGACTCATCTAGTCATTTTCCCGCCTCCATAACCTGGCCACACTGTCACCCAGCATCATTGGCAATATGGCGTTTCCTTAACTACTCCCGCACCTGTCCGCTCTGTCCATTTTCCCTCCTAGAAGTTGAAAACGCAATTGCGAAACGTACTATTTTTCTGTAGTGTTTGTGAAGTTGGTCTGCTCCTGTCTCAAGATTTCACTATGTAAGTATCCTTTTTTTTTCTACCTTGTTTACCATCTTTTATATATATATATAAATTTACTTTTTGCACCTCCTTTTCCGATCTCACCCCTTGTTGCTTCAAACCATCAGATTTAAGAAGAAAGATGAGTCCTAACCACACGGGGAGGTATATGCCTCAACAAATTGCCAAAAGATGTGCCTCTCCCCACGTTGGGAGACAAGTGTGGTCCATTAAAGAAGGTAAGTCGTAAGCCGCTAAGACAAAACAAAGTGCAAAATCGGGATTGCTTGAAGGATCTCCCGCTTTCGGCAGAGCACTAATGATGGGGGCGCAAGGGATTTCCCAAAGGAAGTAGGGGATTCTCAGAAATTGTTTAAAAGTAATATCAGGTAGAAAAAAAGATACTTACATGGTAGATTCTTGAGACAGGTGTACAATGACAGTTCACAGACACAATAGAAAAGCAGTACGTTTCGCAAAAGCGTTTTCAACTGTTAGGAGAAAATGGACAGGTGCGGGACTGGTGTTAAGGAAACGCCATATTGTAAACAGACCCGTCGCTGACAAATATATCCGCTGGTCTAGTGGTTACCGTCGCTGACTGCCGATCTTGGGGTTCCGGGTTGGATTCTCGGCTTTGCCAAGGTTTTTTTTTTCAAAGCGAAAGGGTTTGAAACTGCCCACCCAGCATCGTGATGCAGTTTTGGAGCTGCTGAGTATAAAAGATAGTGGTGATCACAGTTGAGAGCTCCGGCTCTGAGGAAAATGTGGAATCTGGTAGATGGTAGTATGGGGGTGCAACTTGTAGGGTACATGGTGGCCACCATCTTGAATGTAAGTTTGAAACTTCAGATGTGAAGGAGATCATTCATGTAAGCTGTCACTCAATAACTGCAAAGCTGATCCTATCCCGTATGTTGCCACTTCTGTGTTTCTTCCCTTGTCATTTGCAGTGCTTTGATCTCTGCCTTAGAAGTAATAGGATCCCTTTCAGTTTGTTTCCTACTAACTCAGTCACTCACTCGCAAGCTCATCGTTGCAGTAACAAACGTTCGCCATTGGATTCTATGCTGGGCAGCCACTTTTTAGCACGAACATCTACATCTCGAAGATCGCTTCTAATATTGTCGTTACAACGACGTCTCGATCATCCCAACGGTCTCTCTCCATCCGAGCTAATTTGTTTCCTACATTATCACTTATCGTATGATCACTGGTTAAATGTAGCGGTTTTTCAGTCATCTATGGTTGCATATTTTTTAGTTGTGTAATACTACTGCTGTGTCCTTTCATATCATATTAGATGGGTTGCAGCACTGAGCCTTAATATATTTCATATGCATTGTCTCACACACATTCTCAAATTATTCTTCTCACCTTTTTGTTCAATAAAATCGAGACAGGCTCTGTATCGGAGTGCTGGAGAAAGGGAGTACTTCCACGGACTAATTTTATCATTTTTAGGACCACCCTGAACTTCTTAAGGTACAGATTACTATTGTTTTAGTTCAAATAAATTGTACTTTTCTTATTATTAACGAAGACTTCTTTACTTGCATTTTTAAAATTCACCTGTATACCGTCAATAAAAAGATGGTTCTAGGAGTAGTGAAATTAAAAATATATATAATTATTTAAGCCATAAAAAATGGTGTTTTACCTACACTTCTTAAGAAGCTATAACTAACTAACTAACTCTGTTGCTTATGGAACTCACAAGTTCATCGCCGCAGTAACAAACGTTCGCCATTGGATTCTATCCTGGGCAGTATCAAGCCAGTTTTCATCACGAACATCTCTTCTAATATTGTCCTCCCAACGACGTCTCGGTCTTCCCAATGGCCTCTTTCCATCGGGCCTTCCAACCAGGATAGAATATAATCTTCGTTTTTCCCCCATCCGAGCTACATGGCCTGCCCACCTTAGTCGTCTCGATTTCATTATTTTTACATCTGGTGAATCGTACAGTCCGTGGAGTTCTTCA
Organism: Lepisma saccharinum; assembly: GCA_022664845.1. Classification (NCBI taxonomy): domain Eukaryota; kingdom Metazoa; phylum Arthropoda; class Insecta; order Zygentoma; family Lepismatidae; genus Lepisma; species Lepisma saccharinum. The sequence goes on along the minus strand of JAGDQP010021161.1, from coordinate 8,120 downwards.
TTATGTAGTCTCCTCCACTCTCCAGTCATCTCGTCCCGTTTCGGCCCATATATCTTTCTCAAAACCTTATTTTCAAATACATTTAAATTTAAACTGTAATTTTTGATTGAGGGTCTTTCTTATGCATATAGACTTATAAGTAACATTGAAAACAGTGGTAATTTTTTCAAATAAGAAACAATTGACAGACACGCAGAGGTAATAATTTAAAATTAAATGTTTTCCGACAACCTGTGCTGCATCTTCTGTGTTACAAACTGAAGGATATGCGTAAACTGAAGAAATTGTATCAGCCCTTTGTACTACTGGTGTACCACACAATATCTACAGCCAGACGAGTGAGTGAGAGACTTCAGACATCTCGTAACTTGCTACTAAGCATGTTTAGTGCAAGAAGGGTTTAAGTTCATACTGAAGGCTAATTAATATTTCTTTTTACTCTTGTGTCCACAGTCATCCCAAAATGAAACTTGCACCAACGGTATATTACATTTAACTATAAAATATACTTGATTCCTAAAAATATTAAAGATATGCTTATTTTTAGATATTCCAAGTCAAAGTTTACATGTTACATTGGAATGAAAAAATGCAGTATTTTCCTGTAATAATATTTTTTTTCAATCGAAACTATGTTTCCTTAGCTTCAAAACAAGCCCAAGGTGAATGTTCTACCACAATTAGAAGCCAAGTTATAATTTTTTGTTGTTGACCTTATAAGCATGTTTTTTTTACGTTTTTTTTTCTTTTGGCCACCTTTCTGTATTAATACCGTGTATCACTGAAGGCTAATAATAATAATAAAACACAGCCATATTCAATCCACTACTGGATGAGGCCTCTCCAGGAGGGAGAAGTTGGTCTAGTGCTCCCACGCTGACCAGACGTGTTGGGAGAGGAGAGCAGAAGCTCTCAACTGTGATTGCCACTATCTTTTATTCACATTAGCTCCCCAATTGTCCTCACAATGCTGGGTCAACCCCGAAATTTTGAGCCCCCACAGGGAATATTTTACGTATATACGTAACATGTCATCCTACGAATTTTGGTGCAAATCTGAGATGGTCGGGTTGAAAAATATTATTATTATTATTATTTTTTGGTATGGTTTGCGTGGAATTGCCTGGATGTACTGTATTGTAAACAACAATTTTTCAGTTTAATTTGCAAGGCCTTTAGGGAACTTTGGCTCAGCCTGTATGGATGATGATGGGATGAATTGGTGAAATGATGAAAGTGGGAGGAAACGGGAGTACCCCAAGAAAACCCACGCACGTGGTGTTTGTCCACCACAAAGCCCATATGGTATGGGCTGGGATCGAACCGACGAAGACTAGCACTAGAGGTGAGCGCTATACCATTTAGCCAGCGCGGCCACGTAAACAGTAGTATATATCGTCACATTAGAACCAGAAGGTACTATGTCCACTTCATCTACTTTTTGAGAAAACGCAGTTTTAAAGTTTGAAGTTCCATTTAAAGTCTGTATAAATTCATTACATTTGTAGCCACTTGGAGGTCGTTTTGAAAGATTATTTTTGGAGTTGATGCCCTTCAGTACAAGGTCTTTGACTGTAGTATTAATTAATTCCATTTTGCCAAAAAGTGAACATAGTACCTCCTAGTTCCAAGGTGTTGGTATATTCTTGCAAGTACCATTAATTTAATTTTGTGCCGTATGCAAATATATTTGTAATCTTAGATATTGCAAAGTCTTAAAAAAAAATGGTACATATAAAATTGTTGATGATGGGAGTTTTATGTATCTGACATGAGAAGTTTTAGATTGAATCTACAATAGTGACTTGTTTTGCGCACGGAGGAGTATATTATTATTATTTAAAAAGTACATGCCTTACAAATATTATCCTTGTTGTTTTTATAGCGATAACAATTTCTTGGCACGGAAGGCTTCTTCAGGCGAAATGATAATTTGTTGTGTGTGTGTTTCTATGTTTGTATGGATACATCATCAGATATCCTTCCAGCTAATTCACGATTCCACAAATAATATCAGACAGACTACCATGGAAGCGTGTTCTCTATATCATTTTAAACAAAGCCAAAATTAAATACAGATAGTGGAAATCTATATAAAACTTGGGCTTCCTTCGTAGATGAAATACTTAGACCGTCGTCACCTATATCAATTTACGAAAATTATATTAAAAAAAAAAGAACTATTTCTTTTTAATTTTTATTCAGGATTACAATATTCCCCAGTCCACGCTAATTTCGAAGTACATGTATGTGAAATAAATGTAGTAATATACACGCATATGTTTCCCAGTTTCAGTAATACTTTATGTACAGTTATCAATGCCTTATGGTCTGGTAACAGTTGTAAAACAGCTGATGTTGAAGTTCCAGAAACGTGGCGATATAGAACTTAAAATCTTACACAACTTTTCTTTCTTTTATTATACGTGTTATGAGTAGTCTGTCACACATTATTATTAACATTTTCAAATACACGTATCTATTTTTTTTAAATTTGTTTGCCTGAAGATGAAAAGCGCTTTGCGAAGGAATTGTTACCGTTATAAGAAGGAAACACGGGTAATTAATATTTCCATGATACTTTTTTCTTTTTTAAACTATAATTTTCGATGAAAATCTCTTGAACTAGAAAGAAGTTGAACACAAAGCTAGTATGATAAGCCATTTATGCGCTAAGTACGTACGTTGTTAACAGCTATTCGTGAGAGGCTGTGTGACAAGTGAAGCCACATTTCAAAGGTCTTTTGTTTTGCTTGGGGAGATCTTATGATATATTCCTGCTTGTTTTTATTTCAAACTATATACTCATTTCGAATATGAGAAAGGAATGAGGTACCAGCAGATGAAAAAAAGAAGCACAGGACATAGCGAGAGATTTCTAGACCAGAAGTGCGTCGTTATAAAGGAAATACTTGTATTATGTTTGTCAAGATTTTCTTCTTTTTCAACTTCTTAACTGTTGAGTCTCTTTCATATAGTATGTAACAAAATGTAAACTAAATACAATTATTTTTTTTTCATTACATTTGTCTATTTTGTGACAGGTGATATAATTGAAATCTACGAGAAGGGGAGTGCAAGTGTTCTCTTTTCGTTGGTGTTCCCAGGTGCAGAAGTTTCTACTATCGAATACTGATCAATAATTCAATACTGCTCAAGAAAAATAACTGTCTTTTTTAAGAATTTTGCAAAGAAATAATGTATTAATTAAATGACAAATGCATTTTCTGTTGTTCATTTACTTGTGCGAATTGATTGATTAAGCGTAATTATGATTGCTGACTGATGGCGTCGCTTCATTATGGGATGATTAACCTAATAATATGACTAATAGGGGTAAACCTATTATTAAGTGTGGATGAATTCTGTATGAAGATCCAAGCTGTCAAATTTGTTTTTGTAAAATTGTATTCACGGAAAGTTTTATGAACATATTTCGATTTTCTTTTTAATAAGGTTTGCTACATAGGTAGGACTATCTGATCATTTTTCCTCTAAGACATAAATAATAAAAATATTTTTGGAGATACTTTAATTATGTATCGGCGTATGATGATACATCAACTGAAAATTTTCTAAATATTTTTGTTTCATTTTCTTTACAATGTATCAAACCAAAGTAATGGTAGTGCATCAAAAATTATTTAATACGATAATTTAGGGATAATCCTTTCACTATGTGTACTTGGAACATTATTCGTAGATGGAATAAGAACTACGAGGAGATCTTGAAGCTCAAGTAAGCTTTGAAATATTCTGAAGGACAATAAATAAAAATGAGATGATGGTAGAAAGAGATATAAATTAATGTACTTACATATTTAACTCCAATGATTTTCAGTGCACTATATTCCATTAAAAATTAAAACATTTCGTTTCTGCTCAGGAACATCCTTCCGAGAGAAGGCTATGCCAGATGTTTTTGGTCAGAAACGAAATATCAAAATTATTCGTGTGGTATAGGAGACTGAAGATCATCGGGAGTTAGCTATGTAAGTAGACATATATATATATATATATATATATATATATATATATATATATATATA
>JAGDQP010021160.1:0-12674 GCA_022664845.1 Lepisma saccharinum | reverse complement strand
AAAAAAAAAGTAAATATTATTTGCAGTATTTTTTATGATATGCAGAGTATACTACTTCAGTAAAACCTCTGTTAACCGAAATAGCGTTCAGCCGAAACGGCAAAAAAATCGAAAAGGATAAAATTTGAAATGCTAACAGAAAAAGATAGAAGATTTTTTCAAAAAACAGCAAACTTTGTTGTATAATAAGCTGTCCAACTGTAGAAGCATTTAAGAGGGTTCCTCACTCCAGTCCCCCGATTTTTAAAGTTTTTCAAAATATTTCAAAAACTAAGAGTACTATCAAAAATATAAATTCATAGCGCACTAGAACTTACAAATTACTATGAAATGCAATGGACAGCGATCTCGAAATCTTGTTGATTTCTAGTGCGCTATGAATTTACATTTTTGATAATACTCTTAGTTTTTGAAATATTTTGAAAAATGTTAAAAATGGAAGGGTTGGAGGGAGGAGCCATCTTAGAGCTTTATTAAAAGTCTGTGATATACGTAATCTAAAAGTGTATTTTTTATCATTGTCTTCAATTTTTTCACTTTAAACTTTGAAAAAATACACATTTTTCAAACCAAAATTTTGGTTATCCGAAATGACCTCCGCCCGCTTTATTTCGGATAACAGAGGTTCTACTGTATATGAATAACTCAGGAATTAAGGCCGAAATCAAAAACGGGCAGCACAACGATAAGAAGCGTTTAAAACTGAGTTAGAACTGAAAATTTTGTTCATATTGGATTAGATTAGAAATAGACATAGGAGTTTAAATGAAGAGTACAGGGGAAAACAATCAAAGTCACATTTTGAAAGTTGTGAGAAAACACATTTGAAGGTGTAAGCACTTGATTTATATTCATTTTTGGCCTTTAGGCGATAGTGTAGGCCGATAATGTGCTAGAGGGCCAAAAATAAAGTGAAATTCAAGTGCTTACACCTTAAAATGGGTGTTTTCTCACAACTTTCAAAATGTGACTTTGATTATGTTTCCTGTACTCTTCAAATATTTGCTCTGACGTTACTCCAGTATCGTTATGTAGAGCTCGATGTTTTTAACATACATACATACATACATACATACATACATACATACAGAGAGAGAGAGAGAGAGAGAGAGAGAGTATATATATATATATATATATATATATATATATATATATACAAATACACATGTATGTATGTAAATACATACCTACCTACCCACCCACCCTACTACCTACCTACCTACCTTAGTTCAATATTTGTTTCGTTAGATGAAAAGTTCTTCTGTGTTTGTTGTTCGTATATCTTTGAAGCTATACTTGTGATCTTTGAGCCCGGATTTTCTTCAGTAGCAGAGTCAGCATCTGTTCTATTCCCCAATGATGGGCCAACCGTTGCTAAATCATGCTGAATTAACGTGACTTGTATGTGGCGGGACTGTTCGTCTTTCGCCGCGATCTGTTTCTTCTAAGGGTTGGTCCAAATGCGCTTTGCGACTGCTGTGCAGTGACGTCCTGTTTGTGGTCTGTCCTGGATTGTATCGGTTTAGGCATACCTGCTTTATCGCCTGACACACGAACATACCCTGTCGGGTTCTGGCCTGCCTTGTGCAGTCCAATTACTGTATTCTTGTTTTCTTTGCTACTCCATTCAATTTCTAGAACGCACTATCGGTAAATTCGAAATACTATCTAAGTTACGAATCGAATCACAGATAATTGAAACATTTATAGGAATAGTAGATACATGAACTATTACATTAAAGACCTGTTGACAGAAAATAAATATGAACTTCCATTTTATGCGCTTTATTCACACATAGGAACAAAAGGTTCGAAAATGCTTTGCATTATACAGTAATTACAATAAATATGAGGAAGTCTTAACACAAATTACATATAATTTTATTTATTAATTTTTAACTCATGGAAAAGTTCCCATTTTCTAATCGTCACGTGTCACCGTCTAGCATTTTCAATAATATAAAAAAGGCCTCCCCGGATACCTTGGTAGAAACGGTTGTGAACTTATTTTGTTTTTCTTCAACTTTACCGTGATTACTACCTAAATTCATTAACCAGGAAAATCAAGTTGCTTCTCCAATCATTTAGAGAAATTTTAGGAAGGAAGTATCTTTTTATTTGATTGGTCGATATCACCATAAAGATACTTTTCTGTTTTCTTTTCCCATTTTGTTCTTTTAGTAATGTGTGAAACAAATTATTTATCATAATTTTACGTTTACAAAAATATGTTTTAGATGGTATTGTGGATTGTTATAAATTATATAATCATGTAATACATTTCCTATTTTAGGCTGCTTATCAAGATAACACACTGGGACTTCCAAAAATCTGCCCACAAGGCAATATTCAGAAGATAGATAGGTCTATTTTGTTTACGTACTTGAAAAATCATTATACGCCCTCTCGAATGGTGGTAGCGGGCGTAGGTGTCGAACATAATGCCTTAGTTGAAAGTGTACAGAGGTAAGAGATAACGCTTCACAGTATGTTAATAAAGGTGGTCATTGGTTAAGATTTAGGTAAATACCCTAAGAATGGTTCCGAAGCAATATTCAGCTAACTTTTCAGCGCACTCAGGTTTACCTGTGAAAATTCTAATTTTAAAACTTAGTAAGTTTCTTCGTTTAAACTAGTGCAACTTTATGGTTGCATGTAATTGCTCATTGTAGACTAGAATAAAGAGTAATGATAGACTTTTCCAGGTGTACGTAAATGTGTTAGTATATATTACGAACTTGTACCTGATTTCCTAAAGACAGTGGTAGTGAAACTTAGTTACAAAAACTTTGGTAAACTTTATTTTTATATGGGCCAGTAACTTCGGACGTCGGCCCGTCACGATTCGCCTTTAGCTGTTAAAATCTACACCCATGCCCCTGCCGGGACTCGAACCCGGGACCTTCGAGCCGATGGCCTACCGCCGCAGACCGCTCGGCCACCCGGCCGGCGAAACTTAGTTATGAGGTTTAATAAAATCAGCGTACCAGTAGTGTTTCTAAGGTAAATCTAGCATTGAATAAATTGGCTTCTGATTTTCAAATATATACGATTATAAAAAGAAGGCAAGCTTTCGTCAAAGGCGTGGCCATGAAATACAAAAAAAAAAAGTTAGAGGGGTCGTTCTAAGTTAACCCGCCACTTTCATTTCTGAAAATTGTGAAAAATTTAAGTACAAGTCTGAAATGATGCATAATATTAGCTTTTGATGCCATAAACAAGTGCACTATGTGGTACCATGAAATATCTCCTATGTTGCTTTGAATACACACGTCTCTCTCTATATATTTGTAAAACTGTAACAGAGGTCACACTTTCATGGTCGAATTATTTATCACTTAAAAAACGGATATTGATTATGTTGCATTTTTGTTTTTATTTTTCTGTTTTACTTGAGCATTTATATATATATATATCATGTGGATCTTCATGAAATCGACTCTCCTTATATATATATATATATATATAAATGATGCAGGTTGGCAATAAAACGTAAAAAGTCCATTGATTTGAGAAAAAATCGAAATATAATAGTGAGTTAGATTACCTTCTGCAGTTAATATCGTACTTAGTTGACAGGCTGAACGTTATTATAGTAAGGCTTCTCAATGTAAATAACTTGAAGAGGTGAATATTGTTTGAAATATAACAGCTCAGTTTACATTACATATACTTCTAGTGTGACCTCCTGTTACATGGTGACCACCGTTACAATGGCTGTGACCTACTATTACTTACCAGTGACAGCTATTACAGTTACATATGTAATTATTTGGATATATTCGAAGAAATTTCTTTTGCAAGTTTTTTATTGTATCTAAAAGTAACCGTTTCTGGTGTTGCTCTCCCTTCTTACAAACAACATCTTTCTTTCCAGGACACATTCTTAAATTTTCTTCATTAAAATAAAAAGGTTTTGCCGTAGCTGGCGAAATTGTATTTTTGCCGCTCCATTTGCGTTTTTCACTGCTGTGCTTGCAATTCTTCTGTAAGATCTGTAACTTATTGGCTGATTATCCTGCTTTATGCAGCGACAGTTTTTAAGTTTCATTGTTGATATAATTTGGAGGGATTTTTCCTCTTCTGTGGTGTTAGATTTTCTTTTCTTTTTAACATCTGCGAGGTTTGATACAATTGATCCCGTGAAATGAACGTTTCCTTAGTTCACTCGAAAGTTTGTACCTACGACCTAGGTTTCTAATCTTACTGGTAGGAGAAGGAGATGTTGTCTTTAAACGTTGTAATCGCTTTTTGCAGCCTTTTCCAATTTTTGGTCTTCTTACGTTCCTCTTCTAGTTTTCTCCGCAATGCTGATATTTGCTTCATTCTGCGATGTTTCTTTCTCTTCTGGGACATCGATACAGGAGCTGGTGGGCTCTTTTCACTATTTGGTGGTGCAGTAGTCTCCAATAATAGTTCAGCTTCTTCTATTTTCTTTTGCTTTTCTCTGTACTTGCGCACCCTCGCCAAGACCTTTTTTCTATCACTTCTTTTTTCTTTTCCGTCACGTCATATTTTTCTATCACGTCATATTTTGTCTAGTTTTCCAAGTACCCGCTTCTTTTCTTGGTGCCGTGTATCTTCTGTCGTACTCTCTTTCTTTTTCATCTTGTCATTTTTGCATGTCTTCTACGTTGCTTTCTCGATCTTCTCTTCAAGTGCCTAACCACTAAGTTTCCTTCTTTTCAGGATTTTTTGCTGTGAAAGATACTTTCATTTCGATCGTGTTTCAAATGTCCACGTAGGGTGGGTCTTGATTTTGAAGTTATAGGAGTCTGAAATTCCATTGCTATATAGGAAGTAAAAGGAAATAAACAAATGTAAGGAAATCGTTTCGGATTTTAACTTTAAAATATATTCACTTTAAAATATTGTACATCAGATGTTGAAAAAATGTACAAAATCACGTTGTTCTGCAAAATGACAGTGTATGTCTCATACCGATGACAGCAAGTAACCTGTGAACAAGTGGAATGAGACATATTAAGAACATTATCTATGTACACTTCGTTTCGCAAAACTACGGAAAATCTCTGTAACTCAAGCTAAACTACGAACTCTGATGAGTGAATAGATTATAGTTGCAATTCATATCACATGCACTGACAATTAGAACTGAATGTGCTATTTTAAAAGTGGATCTAATTCAGTTTTCTTTGACCATTTCTGTCCGCATTTCACTGCACTCAAGGCAAAGTGGTTTCCCAATCTTATTTGTATTTAATGAAGCCGCCCATGTGGTTCTAAAACATGTTACGAGATAAATACAACCCTCTGATCCATCCCATATCTTGATATTTCTACGCAACTTTTCATTACTAATTGCAATATTTAATTCTTATCATCAGAAAGAATCTTCAGATTGAAACATGGCGTATCGACGGTTACGCAGGTAACAGCGGCCATTTTTTATATCGTCAATCTCGCAGAAAAAGTCAGTTCGTGACCGCTGTTACAGTGACCGCCGTTTCATTTTCGGTCGGTAGCTTCACCTGTCGTCTACACGTGGGTTTCATCGTGCTTGTTTTCAGTTTTGTTGTTATTGCGAATGCGACTTAAAAATAGTAGTTTTAATTACATGCAGAAGTAAACGTATTCTTTGAATCAATCGACCGTTGTTACGCTTCAAAAAATCATGTATTAAATTTTTAATATATTTTGCGCTTACCTATGTAACTGACTGCTTAATTCCTCGATTCTACAGCGGTCACAACTCTCATACGCTATCTTACTTCTTCAAAGTGTTGCCAGTTCTGAACATGTTTTGTTCGGTGAGTAATGCCGTCATTTGATGGTATGACCTCCGTTACACGAAAATATCGAGACATGACTTTGAGGGTCTCTGGTACTTACGTAAATAAATTATTTACGGAGAATAAATTGTAAATAATTTTATATTCCAATATGTTTAGTCCGCTTTTAGAGCAAAAATACATGCTTTGAATTTGACGTTTAATTTCATTAATTTGCTAAAGATCGTATTTTGTGTAACGGGACACGTGATCTCCGTTACATTTCATAAGTTTATCGTTTCACAATATACATCTTTGGAATATTATTCATCATCAAGTTGTCTTTAAAGGTAAGGTCACCAGTGGAAATTGTAAATCAAGACAAATCTCCTTCACTTTACAATTAGCTAATCCTCTCGAACCCTGGGACTGAAAGTGGCGGGTTAACTTAGTACGACCCAGAGAGGATTGGGTGTGCTACGTTACTGAACAGTATGGCCAGGTTATAAAAGCGAGATAATTGTAGTAGCTGGAAATAAAAACAAAGAAAGGTGGCGGGAATGAGAAGAGAGAGAAGTAACAAGAGGTCGTAAAGAGGTTTTCTGATGAGGATACGAGGAACTGGATATTATTAATAATAAAAACAAATAGAAAAAATAATACTATAATTAATTGAAAAATTAAAATATAACTGAATACTGCTCCTAAAGTAAGGAAGAGAGGAAGTGATGATGATCTTGCATTGTATATATATATATATATATATATATAAATTTCCTTTAGATAAGAGATAAGAAACATCACCTCAACTGATTTTTGTAAAGACAAATATTTTCTTCTAACCTTTACATTATTTATATGATTACAATTCTAAATGATTGATTTCCTGTATTGCTTATCAAATAGATATCTTCTAGTTTTTTTTTTATTTTGCAACATTCATCATTTTTCAGGTATTTTGTCGAAGAGAAACCTATTTGGGAAATGGATAAAAGTCTTGTCGTTCCTGTTAGAAACATAGAAGTAGATCGTTCAGTTGCACAGTATACTGGAGGTCTAATTCAGGTAACTAAATTTTAGATGCTAACCCATGAAGTGTGTAACATGTTCCAATACAGGTATAAGTAATTAAATCTTCGAACACGAACGATGGTATGCACAGTTGTTTTCCGCGATCACGTGAGAAGTTTGTTGCAGGATCATCCCGTGGCATAGAACAGTCCCGTATCCTTGTCTGTATCACCGGAGTTCACTCGCGGAAGCTTCGAACCATTTGTGTTTGCCCCGTAGCTTGGATTGTGAGTCATCTGGAAAAACGGCAGAAAATGAAAGAAAGCCGGAACATGCGTGTTATTTCTTGATAGAGAAATTAATATGTGTGTTGACGTTGCACGCTATAGTAAGTTTCAAGACCAAACAGATTCTTAAGACCACGAAACAGTGGTAGATTCTTAATGAACAATGTCGACACTGCTAAATAATTCATGCGTAAAAAGGTTTGAAACGTCTTTTAATTACTGGAACGATCAAGAAAACCTTACGCGAAGTATTGAAAGGCCACGCTTTCAGACGAGGAAATGTCAAGGAAAAGGAAATGTGGCATTAACATAATAGCTTTGGTATTAAAAATAATAACTGTGCCTGAATCATTCTAAATAAGCAATGCCACAAGCTAAATTAAAATCACGTAAATTACTAATGGCCATTTTCGAAACTATTAAAATGTCATTTTCTTACGTATATGATAGCTCCCGGAAAAGTCTCATACTATGCTTCAAAATACTTACGGAGCTGACATGGATTTAGAAGCATTGTTGCAATTTATATCTACGGTGATTCTGTGAAGTCATTGCATGTATAGTCTTTCAGGGGAATATAAATTCTGATCTAATATAAGAAAATACTGTCACCTTAAATATTTTTAGTTTGTGTGTGTAAATATAAACTGAAACCTGGGTAATCGATTTAATGATTTGTAGGCGCATGAAAGCTTACTAAAGAAATGAGAAAACGGACGTAATGTTTCATTTCTGTATACCTATTACACTTCTTTTAAGAGGAGTGGTATATCTCGGTAAGTAAAAGTATTTAAAACTGGAAACCATGTTTTATTTAAATTTTTCCTGTCTGTATTTACACAAGTAATGGTTGAGTGATTTTACTATATCTTTAAGTAAAGTAAGTATTGTAACTTTGTAACACGATGTGGGTATTGCTAATACTTTGCTAAAGTAGCCTGATTTAATGAAATCATTCAAACAAATCTACCATATCCATTCAAAGGACAGGCTAGATTAGGTTGAAACTTAATTCTTTTAAGTGCAGCCCAAATATCTTAAACTGTATGCAACGTTTACTGTATTTACTCTCATGTCCACTAAAATTATAGTTCAAACTCCTACTGCTAATAAAAGCAAGACCTTGCTATTTGTGGTTACACTAATGTGTATTCCAGCATAAGGTATCAATACAAAGAACAAATAGCAATAGCTTCATCTTACACACTTCGACATTGTAGTACACAATTTCTATTTTCCTATCGTATCACACTCAGTAATTAATGTAAATTGTATACATTACATGCACCTCTAAGACTAATTCATGCAAAATATCAAAGCAGGCAAATCCCATTATATCTGCCAGTACTCATACTTATTTTTCAGACGACCTTTGCTATCACCATCTTTCAATCACGATGAAAAACGCCGACCTGGTAGCCATGTGGATTGGGGCGTTAAGCCAGCGACTCGAAGGTCCCGGGTTCGAATCCCGGCTGGGACATGGATGGATGAGAGTTTTAACAAGCATCGCATTCATAATCGTGACGGGTCGAAGTCAGTTACTAAAGAAAATGGCCTATACAAAATAAAGTTTACAAGTTTTTACTATCAAAAGACAAAAGCCACGACCAATAGAAATAACTAAGTAGGTCATTCTCTCTGTTTACAGACTACTGTTGACCATGATCAATATAAAGAACCAAGTAGGTAATTCTGTCTGTCCATAGACGTGCAAAATACAAAGATCTGCAAAACATGAAACATTCATCTTTCCACCAAGAAAGTTTTCTTATGAGTATGTAGCAAATTTCTTCAACGGATAATCCATCAGTGTGGGAATTTGCGAGTTGCTATATTTATGTTCTCCGTGTTTTCTCTAGTAATTTGTTGAAATTTTTTAGAAAACGAATGTTACGAAATAAATATCTTTTAATTTAATAGAAATACAGAATCCACAGAAGATAGGGAAGCATGTCAGGAAGAAAGGGCTCCGTGTGCAGTTTGATGATGAAAGCATGGCATATGAGACAATCGATTACGCTTGGGCCCCTGAAAGATAATTTCCATGATGTCACCTTTTTCATCCTTTAGGGTCAGAGTAATGACGTCATCAATATGAGCACCAGCCCAAAACATTTAAGGTGAAATATCTCCGTAACAACTCAACCGATTTGTGTTCTCTTTACAGCAGACAAAAGCTAAATTATAGACTAAAAATAATAATCAGCAATTTTGGGTTGGGGGGTGTTATTGATATTTAAGGAGATATAAAGCAATTTTTTTTAAAAGAAAATAAGTGTTAGTAGGTACGAATTTTTACGAATTACTCAGAAAGTCTTGACTTTCATAAAAAATGTCAAGAGAGCCGTTTCTTAGCCTGTTATTATTACTTTCAAATAAAACAAACAAAATTAAGACCGGTCGGTTAGTTCTAGAGATATAGCTGTTTTAATTTTGAGGTTCACCAATTCTTCGTAAGCGTTTTTTTAAAGTTACTGTTGCAAATTGTAAGTGTTCTTTTTTTTTTTTTTTTGATAATTACATCACGACTATTTTAACGGTAGCAGGTCAGATATGTAGATTAGTTGACAAAAAGAAAGGCGACAGAGATAGATGAAAGAGAGCGAAAGAGAGAGTATGTATGTCAAGAGAATTATACACAAAAGAAAGGCGCTACATGAATGATTCATGCTTCGCTATACCATTAGTTGAACTGGTGACAAAAGCAAAATACTGGACCGTTCATGAAGTTTATTTGGTATTTTATTCTTACAAATATTCCATCAAGAACGTAACAAGAAAAACGAGGTGTCAAGGAAATATACCAATTCATTACAAGATAATGGATAGTACGAAATTAGCAAATATTTTTATGAAAAAGCTTCTCTGTCATATTAATACAAAAATGAATTACTTCATATCAATCAGAAAAAAATAATGAAGCATACCAAATTATCTGGAAAAGCCTTTGTATGTGCATGGCAGTTGTGTGGCTGCAGCACATCGCCGTTTAGAACATCTTAGAAGTACTTTCGAGGAAGCATAAAGACATTCATGCCATAGATGCAGCAGTTGGAGGTGTTATATTCCTGCACGTTTTTGCTCGGGCTACTGACGTTTTGCTTCTAGCTTCGATACGTTACCCTGGGATTGAGGCGTATTTTGTATCCTCTCAAGTCGCAACAAAATATTTTAGCTCTACGAGAATTATCGGTATATCAAGGTTTCGGTCCTCTCACAGCATCAGCACTCCCTGCATTCCATGCATTATCTAGAAGCGGCTGCACAGGAAGCCTAACTAACAAAGGAAAATATTGGAGATGTTTGAAAACATTGATGATGAGGATCTTGTTGCTTTGAGAACTCTAGGAAGCCACGAGAACGTTTCAGATATAGTAATGAATTGAATTATCCAATTCTGAAAGTGATGACTATGATTAAAATGTGTGAATAGTTAATTAATATTACAATAAATATCCAGCACTTGGAGCATAGACATTTATTAAAACCGTGTTGCCCCATCGAGTACGTATCATAACGTACGATAGATAGTCTTTCGTTTACGAACTCGATATTCCGAACCGCCTGAAGGATACTGTTCTTAATGAGGAATTATGTTCCGAAATCGTGAGACTGTGTTGCCCCGTAGTAGAAAGTGTACTTGCCCTGTGGGATGCTATCTTGACCCTCCCACCGAACTTCTTGTATCGCTAATATGTCTAGCTCGTACTTCTCGGTCTCGTGTACCGCCACCTGAAAAGCGCCCGTTTGGTTTAACGTTCATACGTTCCACGTTCCTATTCTAAATATGGGTTCAATTAAAACTAAATGCTATGTTCCCAGACTACATTTTTAGTGACTGTACATTTTAGAATTCAGATAGTTATGGATGACGTCAATAGTGCGCCCAAGGCTACAGTGTTCATGTGCAGGGTGTTGTCACTAAAAGGGGTAGGGAGGACATTTATAGAATAATATTTATTGGATCTGTTATTTTATGCGTATTTCAGTATCTCTTAACGAAAGAAGCTAGAGTCGGGGTAAGGGGAGCTGAACCCCCCCTCCCTCCAAATCTACCTTAACCGGTCCCGTTTTATCAGTATTTTTTATTTCATATATCATGAACTCCCGACTCTTTTAAATGAAATATTGTAGCCCCTTCCCTTATGCATATTTTATACTGGTGCCGTGGCTGCTCATAACTCAATGATTAATAAATAAAATAAAAATGGGTCACTCACACTGTGGTGACAAACCGGAAAATCTAAGGATTGAATATTTTGTGCAAATTGGATTAGACTGGAAGTAGACGATCGATTTTAACGGTTTGCTCTGGTGTCTAACTTCAAATTTTGATCGAGCACTCTAGTATCGTTAAGTATAGAGCTCACTGGACAGCACTGATATGCAGTTATGCAGTCTTGAATAAAGTTTCCGTAAAACAAAACTTCTTAGTCGAACTTTGTTGCATGCAGGTTGCGCCTACAAAGGTTTTGAAAGAAAACAGGTAAGCAAGGTACCAGGGAAAACACACAAGGTGCCAGGAAATTTCCCCTTTGCCTATAGATAACGCTCTGTGCACGTGTGTATTGTCCTCCTAATTACTCTATTTCCTGCTGTTCTTGATACTATTAATTCACAAATAAACCGATGCAGTCATAGAAACAGAAGCAGAAAAAATACGCGAGCTTTTAATTCGTGATGATCATGTGCGTGCGCTCCAGGTCGCGTCTACGATAACAGTTTTGTAGAACAAAACTTAAATTGCCATTGAATTCTTTATTTTGGGTTGCCCATTTTCTATATTTGGTATTCTGGGGAGGAGTTCCACAAACCCAGATCTTTCTTCAGTTAAACAATTAGCAGATCTTTTCTGTTCGGGTTACTATATTTCTATAAAACAAGCGTAGCTTACGTAACTCAATGGAAAAGTGCTTTACGGCAGACTAATAAGAACCAATACAAAAGCGAATTAACATCTCGTGGAGTTTTCAGGTAAATCATTGGTAATTATTAAACTGCATAATTTCAATCTGCTTGGAAGAATAACGAGAAAATAGTTTTGATTTCTTTCATGTTAGATTTTTATTTTCTTCATTCCTCAAACGTAAAAGGGAAAATCGCCAATGCCAAGAGATACACTATTAGACAACGAAATGAGTGGGGCGAATGTAATATATCCAGAATAAGCTGTTTATATTAATACCTTTCAACGATTAAATTCAAGTCAAACGTTAGTTAATCCTCAGGTACTCTCTTATCCCCGCTAACTCTATTCTCAGAATCGTACATGAGTAATGTTCATTTATATTTGATTGTAAATTCATGAGCTGGCAACACATTAGCTTAAGAAAGCGACTCCAATACGCTGTTATGCGAGAGCTTGCTATTTGGCTTATAAGTTGAAATCAGCTGTGTAGTATATCAGTCGTTTTGAACAAGATATTATAATTCTTATCGCATATTATCGTTACTTTGAAATCAAACATTTGTAGAAAGTGACTTTAGCTCTGAATTTAAGTTCTAAACTGTACTGTCATCTAGCGACACGATCGTAGTAATAGACAGAATCTGATATGGTGTAAAAGTGTCAATTTTGAGATAATTTATCCAAATGGACTAATTATAGACACAACATTCTGTAAATTGGTCCTGCATTATT
>JAGDQP010021159.1:0-32155 GCA_022664845.1 Lepisma saccharinum | reverse complement strand
TATTGCAATAAGCAAGTGGTTAATAAATTATTTTAACTATAGATACCACTAAACGTAAAAGTTATTAGTCATCCATTACATATGAAAAATAAAGAATTACTCATGGTTAATTTCAGAAAGCTTAACAGATATCTTAATTTCTCTCATTTCGAAAGTGGTGCAGAAAACAAAACGTTATACGCGATTGGATAATTAGAGTAGTGGTAACGAGCTCGACAGTAATGCGGTAGGTTGCTGGATCGATCCCATCCAGATTATGTTTTGTTTTTAAGCTTTTATTATTCGTATATTTTGTATTTATTTATCAGATTAAACAACAGGGATACGAATAAGTTTATTTAGCCCTGAAAAGGGTTGATTATAAGTAAATTTAGTAACGCGACCAGTTACCACGTGCTTCAATTACAGCAAAAGCCTTTGTTCCATACTGTTGACAAGATCTTCACAAAATCCTTCTCTTTCTGCTACCTCTTCCCACGCTTCGAGGACTAAATCCCAGAGAGCATTTGGAGTTGTTGGAGGAGGCCAATTTTACCTCAGTACTCGCTTGACTTCAGACCACACATGTTCGATCGCATTCAGATCGGCTGCGTGAGCAGGCCAATCTAAAACGTGAACATCATGTTGTTCCCTAAGCCAGCGTAGTACTGGTTTTGATGTGTGGATGGATGCCCGGTCATGTTGCATAGTGATTACTTCACATGGCTGAAGGTCACGGACAAATGACAGCATTACATTATCAAGGATATGTATATACTGCTCACCTTTTAAATGACCTTCAATCCTGTGTAAGAAACCTAATCCCTGGGCACGCATCCAACCCCACACTCCCACACTAAATAGGCTGACAACATTAGTAAGTGAGAATGTTTGGCATCGTATACTCTCTCAGTATGTTTGCATTGCGTCGAATAATGTTAATGCCAAGTTTGGTACAGGTAGGTAGGTCTAACTGATGGAAAGAATTTGAACAATTGATTTTTATAGAAAATGGGCTGGCAATACTGAACCACTGCACCAATCAAACGGTTCCAGGGGCTCTCAGCTGGTCTAAAACTTTTCCAACGACATCTCAAGCATCTTCTACAACTTGTAGTTCCTGAGATTTAATTTCTAGCCAAGGGTGGACGGACTGACACCATGAGCGGGAATAGAAGGTCCCTTTTGCTATAGTTTTGCTACTAAGGGACCGAAAGCAGCGTTATCCGTGGAAGCAGTATGTAGTGGTAGAAATAGTAAAGCATAGGCCACAGAAATAAAGCCTATGTAGTAGGCCTTCACTGTTCAACTTTTTTAATAGGATGGACGATAATCGTATTTTAATTTCAGCGATGGCCCCTAAACGGATTCTGCTGGAGCCAATTCAACAATACAATGCAATCTCAAATTCACTGTCACTTCCACAAGGAAGTAATAAATAATTGAAATTTCAAGGTTTATATGGATTACTCTGTATTATCGTTACCAGCAGTATTTAATAGAAGTTTTGGTAACCCAAATGGGACGCCCCAACAGCCCCAACTGCTAGGTAAACCAACCTAATATGACCTAAATTCAAGAAGTAACTTGAAGCTTCTGATCTCATTAATTATTATTTTGTCAGGAGTGAACACCAAAACTAGTGTTCAAATAAAATCAGCAATCACTAAATTGTTTTATTCATGAACATTTTGGACACACATTACATTCTTAGGTTCTTCTAAGGAGAAACCCATCAGTTTTCAGATTACGTTTCCTAACTAAGAATGGTAGAAAGCTTCTTAAAATAACTTTAAAATTAACAGTAAAATATAAAAGTATCATAGTTGAATTAGATATCAAACTTAAAAAATGATAAAAGTGAAGATTATCTATATTAATCTACAATTACAAAATATGATCAACGACCAGGATTCGAACCCATGACAAAATTAAAATTCATTATGAGTGGAGCACGATAACCACTGATCCATCCTATTAACCAAATAACAATATGTGTTTTTACTAGATTTCAATGTAAGACTATGGATTAATACGACATTCAGTGTTTAATTTATTGATATTATTTTTAAATCTTCTCTTTTATTTGTAATCCCTTATTTGTTTGTGCAAATAATTACAATATACGTATATCACAATTGTTCTGTAATGGGCTTTAATGTCGGATTATGTTCATATTTTTCAAGGTCAGGGAACTTCCCTCAACTGCGGGAAATTTCCCTCTGCGAGGGAAATAGCTGGGAATTTGGGAAATAATCTCTAAAGACATGCGACAATCTTTATGTCCATAGCTGTACCATCACCATTCAGCACACGTTTTTTCTTTAAGAGTTTTTTTTGTTTCCACGAATTTAGTTTTCATGACTAAAGTCGTTTTAACAAGTACCTATTCAATCATTCATGTATTTAATTTCATTACGTTGCTCAAACCCAAGGTTCATGGCCAAGAATTATTTGGTAAATTTTGCTAGAAACAGTGCATTTCTCATTTCTGTCATTTTTGTTTTCACCTTTCACGGTTTTTGTTAATTTTACTTCTATATCATTATTTCTTTTTATGTAATTCAAGCTTGAATTACATGACATTACGACATCCCCCCCTCCAATTAGGGTAAAAAAAATATTGATATTGAAAATATAAAGAAAATTTTTCACAAAATAGGCTTAACATGATATATTTATTTATTAAATAATAAGCTTTCTTTTTTGTTCTCTTTTTTTTCGGAAAATCATCTTAGATTGTATCTAAACATCGAATGAGTTAATCATATTCAATGGAGAAGGATTCAGAAACTTGCAAAGTCGTTGCCTTACACATTTTTGTTTTACATGTCTTCCTGTGCATTCTTTCTTTCAAGTGTATTACAAACTTTCCCACTCTTATTTTACTATCCCTGTGATTGTCGTTTTCCGTTTTCACTTTATTTTGCAGCAATGTCAATTGCTTTACTATTTTCTTCTTCCTCTTCCTTTTCCTCTTGTTATCATGCATCGCACACTTTGTCGGTCTGGTTCTTCTTTTGTTCGGTTTGTTCATGTTTCCTTCTGCTGCTTCTCAAACTGACTTTTCTCTCTGTCTTCAACATTAATACATTAAGTTTGTTTCTCTTCGTAGACATCTTTCCACACAACTTGATACCACAGATACTAACTTCTTGTACTTCTTTAGACTTCTTTATATGTGGTTGCTCTATCTCTTCAGTTTGACCAAGTTTTCGTGCCTGGTTACAAACCAATGTTATCGATGTGTGTGTAGTTGCACAAAATGTGTGCAATTCAGGCGTTTGTGTGCAGCAGTGTGTGTAATGGCAAATTTTGCGCATTTCTTGTGTAATTTGACACAAATAAAATCTTTAGTCAATAATTTACATAAATCGGCAAATTTTGTGTATTTTTCGTTCAAATTTGCTTTGTTAAAAGTGCTCAAATAAATTTTTAACATAGTTGGTAGGTACTACTGATCACCCTCACGATTCCTTCTAAGTAATCACATGCTAGCCTCAGTATACCTAATTTTAAACTATGATGAAAATTCAAATGATAGATATGTCTGGTAAATGTACAGCACTAAATCAATCTGGTTTTGATTCCTATGTACGTTGTTCTTAAATGTGCATATCGCAGATTACAATCATGTTAGCATCTTCTAACAATTTGTCTAAAAGTTTCTATTTATTTCTGTTCCAACGCAAATGTGAAATATATAATTATTTGAAAACTTTGTTCCCGGGACAAGTTGAGTCCAAAGTTGATGAAGATCAATTTCTTCCAAATATGTGTAACTTTTACGAATATATTCCCTGTATTGTGTATATTTATTCTTATTCACATAAATACTGCACGCCCAACAACTTCAGGAACAAAGTACAACTTAGAGATAAATTTTCTGTTCGTTTCTTTGATTTTGTCTATCTATTTCATTGGTATTGTAAGCTGGGTTTCTATTACCTATGAAATCCACAGTATTGTATCACAAAATATTCCAGGGGTTATTACATTTTTCCGCCTCTCTCACAACCAGTGCACGTAAGTTAAATAATACAATTGGATAGTAATTAAGGTTATAAAATGTCCAGAAAGTTGCATTTTTAAACATACACATACATACTTATGGACTACCATTTCGGGCTACAAAAATCCACCTCTGTTCCCACGAAAGGAGAAGGGAACAACTAAAAAATTTCAAACGTCAAGTGGATTCGAGTAATATCTCGTTTGAAAGATCTTAATAAAAGAAAAAATAGACATATTCCGGAATCGAAATGTTGCCCCTGTTCAAAATGGTGAAGGTCAAAGCTCCAAATTACTTTTATTCTCATGTTGTAGGAGTTGAACCGAAGAGTACAAGGTGGCAAAATACTTTTCTAGCAAAGTTATTCTATGTACTATCATTTCTAGGCATTAAGCTCCACCCATACGTTTACAGGGCCCTCACGAGAAGCAATATGTTATCTTCTCCATTAAGCCTGTACCCATCGTCTGTATTTCCGGAACGGACGCCAATATAAAGAAATGTCGAAACACACATTCCAGTCCTTTGAGTGAGAAGCTTATCTTTTGTAAAACTGAAAAGTCCACCTCTGAACAACTTGTACGCTTCTGTTCTACACTTGCAATCTACCTAGAAATAAAGGAACTCAATTTTGAACTGTGGCTGTCTCAACATTTTGAAAAGGGGCAACATACCGATCACGGAGTTGCTTCATTTTTTCATCAAGACCTTTCAAACGATATATTACTTGACACCTCTTGCAATTTGATTTTTTAGTTTCCTTCCACCTAACCCCTCGGGGGGGTGAAATGGAATTCTTAGTAAAAAATGTTAGCCCCTCAATATAATTGAATACGTGTTTCATAATTTCTCATATTTCCATTCGTTCCGAGGATGCAGAAATGGGGATATACTTTATGGACATCACAATATATAATTTTGCAATTTTTCTAGCAGCTTGTGTGCAATAGTGTGCAATGTGGAATTCTAGTATGTGTAATTTCGCTATGTTTGTCTTTCAATACTGTTACAAACTAATCTATTTACACTTTCTTTTTCTTTCACAGTCAAGAAAGCACACGTGTTCACCAACTGCCACATATACATGTGTCGATGCTCTTGAACCTCACGGATCTCTGTTTTTATCCTCTCATTATCTTGTCTCTGCTTTTCTTTATAAAATCTCCATATCCATTCAACCTGCTTAAATACTTTTGCTCACTCTCCAGTTGTAAAAAATCTGTCTTTTTACTTCCACCAAACACTTCTTTCTTCTTTTCCTTGAGATACGAGGTGTGACAAGAGAAAAAACGGATTGTAACTGTATTACTAAAAATAATTAACATGATGCATATTGTTTTTGCAGGGATAAACTAAAATACCTCCCCTACCTTATAACGTGAATTAGACTCACCCGATAAGCCATTTGCTAGATAAGCGACAATGAGTGAATACGTGTGTCAGTGCATTTGCGGAAAATGACGAGCGTGAAAGTAGAACAAAGGATAAACATCAAGTTTCTCGTGAAACTTCGAAAATCTTGGAAATTATTGACGACAACCCAAATTGTTGGATTTGGTTGTAACTGTCGACGAAACGTGGATATTTACCTATGACCCCGAAACAAAGCGACAATCCATGCAGTGGAAGGGTCCGGGCTCTCCCCGGCCCCAAAAGGCTCGAATGTCAAAGTCCAAATTTAAGGCAATGCTACTACTGTTCTTTGATATTCGTGGGATAGTGATGATTGATTGGGTTCCTGACGGACAAACTGTAAATCAGTACGTTCAGGTGTTGGGGAAGCTTTGTGAAAACGTTCGAAAAAAACGGCCTCAGTTGTGGGAAAGTGGCTGGATCTTGCATCAGGACAATACACACGCCCACAAGGCACTATCCATACAGCAATTTTTGGCTAGAAAAGACATTGCAGTGTTAGAACACTCGCCTGATTTGGCACCTTGTGATATTTTTTTGATCCCGAAAATCAAATCTCAACTGAACGGAACACATTTTACCTCCGTTAATGAGGTTAGAAAAAAAGCGGAAAACGTACTAAAGACCCTTACAGAAGATGACTTCCAGGGATCTTACAAACAATGGCAGCGGCGAATGAAGAAGTGTGTTGAAGCAGAGGGGGATTACTTTGAAGGTGACATCACCGACAGGAACCAATAATGTAGGTACTCTGAGTTATTACTTCAGTCCGTTTTTTTTTGTGTGTGTGTGTGTCACACCTCGTATTTGTAGTTTCCACCTTTTCATTTTATTTCTATGTCTACGCAGTTGTCTTTCAGTCATCAGTTTCAGAGATTCTGCATGATAGAGCTATCCAATAATACCTCTTCTTTGCATACTTTATGGTTTTCTGTTTCTCCATGCTTTCGTTACACTTCGTCATCCTTGCTTATGTTCACAGGCGTTGGAAGACTTGATCATCACACATCTGTTCAAAGTTTTCCGTTGCACGTAAGAAGTTCTCATCAGATTCCTTGTTATTTTCGTCGGTCTTTAACGTTCTTGCTGAAATTGTTTATTACTTTCTTCGTCCCACTGCCGAATAATGTTACTTATATCTTTACACAGTTTCTTATTGTCTTCAGTATCCTGTCGTTTAACTTTTGCATTCGTTGTAGGATTGTATTCATACTTCATATCTTAATTTTTATTTTCAGAGTCATCTTCGACATACTATTCATTACTGAGCTTTGTTTCAATACATGCTAATAGTTTCTATCTTCAAAAGACACCACAAAGCTGATAGCTCTGATTCATATAACATCGCTTCTTCTTTACAAAAGTCCCAAGGCTGGTAGCGCCATTTATGTACACATCATTATCAACGTAACATCCTATGGGACAGACAGATTCTTCGTTACGATATACATATGCCCACTTAATAATAGAGCATTCTTGTTTTGAGCATGAGAGTAAAATCATGTTTTACTCATATTTACTTCTAGTGATTTTCTTCTATGTTTAATGAACTTGCCACATACACAGACATCATGGAAAATTGTTATTTCTTTCTTTTAAGAACACTAATCCCTATTATTCCTTTTTCACATAGAAATAATCAAATTTTCTTGCACATTACAATTAATTAATTCTCATGTCTTGTTAAGTTTGTTTACTTATTTTTTCTCTATTTATTAAATTGCATTTTGTTGGCTAAAACCTAATGTTCATGGCCAATAATTGTTTGGTAACTTGTTTTAGAAATAGTTCGTTTCTCATTTGTAATTTAGGTTTTCACATTTCACGGTTTCTGTCAATTTAGCTTACATATCTTTGTTTACTACTTGTAATGTAATTCTAGTAAGAATTACATGACGTTACAACTTTATGGATGCAGATTACTAGTACACTACATCCATTTATTTTGTTTGAGAGTCATACTTTTAGTTTTCCAATGTAAACAACGTTAATGTTTGTAGAATAGCTGTGACGGATGAGAGAAATATTTTCAATTAATTCACTCTTGTTTATTTCTCTCATAAGCAAGCATAGAATATTTTGTAAGTTTGATCACACGTATTTCAAGTCAAAATATTTATTAACAGAGAACATACTAACTTTCCAATTGTATAAGGTTTGGATCTTAACTGAGATTGATTTATTTAACCAATCTGCATTATATTATTTCTCAGATTAGATATGCAACGAGTTTAAGTCAACCCATCAACATTTTGAAATGGGATCTTTTAGCTCCATACACTTTTTATTCTGGCACAGTTTGTGACTGTGAGTTGACATTGCTAACTCTGATAGCGGAAAATAATAATGAACTCTATTGTTACGGTTCAATATTTCTGTATTAGGTATATTACTCCATGCACACAAAACATTTTAAATCTAGGAACTTGTAAAATGAGCTGCTTACATATTATTCCTCAATATCATTCCAGCTGCAATCTAAATCTAGACAACGATTCAAAGCCAGACCTAGCATGGGAATTTTAGATGCGGGAGATAGAATGGAAGTGAATATATATTTGAAAGGAAATATTTCGCCCTGCAGCATCAACAAGGAAGGTTTTAGACTGTTGGCATTCGTAGTTCCTGATGATCTAAGCCCTAAAATTACACCCGAGAAACTATGGAAGGTAAGTTGCCATTTTCTCCTTTTTAATTAATTAATTAATTAATTCTAATTCTGTATAGGGAAGTTAAAATAAAACCGATTTTGAGACTTTATATTAATCAATGTTCATTTTGTCACTATTTCTTCTGGTTTCTGTATCCACGTCAAACTTAAGAATAACTCCATTAAGACAATGTTCAGTGCAACATATGTTTATAGTTCATATCTCTTTTCTGTAGGTGAGAACTAAGATTATGAGAAGGTTTTCGTTCGAAATGAGCAATTAATACTGTGGAGCTCTGCTTGTTATTCTTGAATTCGTTATGTCCGGGACCATACATTAAATTGACTTATCTCGGAGACTGAAATGTATATACTTACTTGTATTCATAAGATAAATAACAAATAATAATGTTCAAATGCAGATAATTCAGTTATTTTGTTGCGCAAATTCACTATCAAATCCTTTTCAATACACGCCATTTACAACAATGAAGAGACTAGAAAGAATCCTGACATGTGAGCATATCAGAGCTTACAACGTTCTTACACTTGAAAAAATAGCTGTGTTAATTCAACACAATGCGATGTCCCAGCGGGACTACCACATTTTATGTGTTAAATCAACACAACACACGGTGTTGATTTCGGTACTGGGAGAAAAAAAAGTTACGGCTGCAGCAAGATTTGAACATGGGTTCCTCAGTTAAAAGTCGAGCGTCTTTTTCTTTTTATTTATGAACAGAAGAAAATATAGGGATATAGAAAATATAGATAACAGGGATTATCAGAAAGAAAAATAACATTTCTAATTCAACATTCTATCCCCCTCCCCCGAAAAGTTCTATGCTTTACTTGCACTGTCGGCTGTATTTGCGAAACGAATCAAACCAAACTTTGCACAGAAACTGTATGAGAAATAAATTAAGTCCCTTACAAAAATGAGCTATCTCAGTGCAGGGGTTGGGGGGCTAGCCCTCTCCCCCGCAAATGCCATGTTGATCTGTAAGTTACCCTATCGCCTTATTTTTTTAACCATATCAAACTAAACTTTACACACGAATATTATGAACTAAAATATGGTCCCTTTTCGATGATCGGTCAAGTCAGTAGGGGGTTCGGGGCTATGCCCCCACCTCAAAATTTATGCCTTATAACACACACTTTCAACACAAACTGTTTCATTTACGGCATACCCAATGTCGTATCTCATACCAGCAAAAGTAAGCCCAAACAAGGGTGAATATGAGTTCCTGTAGGGCACGAACTCAATGGTAGCGGTCCCTGTTTATAATTTATAAATCTTTAGAAATTATTGTAATTTATCGCCTTGGAAACAAGAATCAAGCATTTAAATTTATCTAGCCTTAATTTGTTCTCCATAGATTCTTGGTAAACAAACATGTCAATAGTTCTACATTGATTCTGCTGATATAATATTTTTTACCGTAATTTATCACTTTGTTCCCGTGAAAAGTGACTTTCTAGTCACCCCGCTGAAAAATAGAGGTCAAATTCGTAATCAACACCTTCGAAACTATAAGATGTGTCCGGTTTCAGACTCTCCCCAATTTTTTTTGTTGACAGTGTTGCTCTGAAACAATGGAAATTACCTTAATTTATCACTTTGCCCCCCCCCGGAAAGTGAATTTCTAGTCACGCCACTGAAAAATAAAGGTTAGATTCGTAATCAGCGCCTTTGGATCTATAAGAGCAGCTTGGATTCAATCTCCCCACAAAATTGCTTGTAGACAGGAGAGCTCTAAAACACTCTTAGTTATCGTAAATTTTCAATTTGACCCCCCCCGTCCAAGGGTTACTTTCTAGTCACTCCACTGAAAAATAAACTTCATATTTGTAATGAGAGCACTCGAAAATTTTAGATAAGTTGGTTTTCAGTTAACGGAAAACTGTTTTATCGACACCATAATTTATCGTAATTTATCAGTTTGCCCTTCCCCCCAAGTGACTTTCCAGTTACACAACTGAAAAATACAGGTCAAATTTGTCATCAGCGCCTTTGAAGCTATAAGATGTGTCCGGTTTCATCCTCCCCCAAAATGTTTTGTTAACACCGACCCAAACGCAATAGCGTCTCTTTTACAGGAACCGCTGAAAATGATCATCACAAAGTGACGTATCTCAGTAAAACAAAACTAAACATTTTTTTGTGTAAGGATACAATTTTTTTCGAACATATTTTAAAAGCCTCACATCTTGCCTACTTTGGAAAAAAAAATAGAGCAAAAAGTCTATTCAGTGAATTGCGACAGATGAAAACATGAAGGTACTTTTTTTTAAAATCGCTCTCCTGAAAAGTTTTAAAAAATGAGATACGCCACTTTGTGATGGGAGCGACGATATAATTGGGCATTTTTCTCCATGTCTTTATGGAGTGGCACCAAGTTTCGTATTTTCTTTGGACATGAAATACAAATAAAATTTCTTAACCGTAAAGTCTTCCATGGTATATGTCCAATGACCGCATAGGAAAATTCTAACATTATCTCGGAAAAAATCTTTAAAAGACCTTGAATCGTCCTAATGTCAATGGGAGCAGCATTACCCATGTGTTGAAGAGCAATTATAAAAACATCGTAGGATATATTCCTGTAATATTCAGTCAAAAATCGTGCAAAGCTGCGAGCCAGCAGGGATATCGCTTGAATTTGAACGTTCAATATATATATATATATATATATATATATATATATATATATATAAAAGTAAACAATTACATGAGCTAACCCCCTTGTTTTGTTCCAATTACGACAAAATTCTGGAAGTCAAATTTTAAGCAAGATTCATTAATATTTACAGGTTGCTCAAGGGGGACAAAGTTGGAACTCGTTGAAATTTATTCTTATTAGAATCTTAATGTCACAAACACAATTTTGCTCATTATACTACAAGTTATTGTTACGCAACAACATGTTCTTTTTGGGGATTTGGAATGCGTTTTCTGTCACTAACAGAATAGTACTGTATAACTCAAAAGTAAAAAATAAAAGTGAACAATTACAAGCTCTTACGTCCGTTGATTTGTTTGAATTACGAAACATTCAGAACATTCGTTCATATTTAGAGGTCGGTCAAGGGTGAGAAACTTGGAACTTGTGGAAATTCCGGATGTTAGAAACTTAATCAGAAATACATTCGTTCTTAGTATACCATCAGTTTATGTTAAGCAACACTGCATCCTTTTTAGGATTTGGAAAGCGTTTTCTGTGATTCTCAACTATCTGCAACACAAATTTCTTCTCTTCTTTGACAGCTAATGTACCACTAAATTCTTGCATCAGGGCGATTCTTCTTTTCGCAAAGTCATTTGTTGCCGGTAGGGATGTCAATCGGCTCGGCTCGAGCCGTGAGCCGATTGCTGGAGCCGAGCCGAAGTGGACTCGGCTCAATATGATTGAGCCACGGCTCGGCTCGGTGTGAGCCACGGCTCGGTTCGTCTCGGCTCAGAGCGAGCCACGGCTCGGTTCGGCTTGGTTCGCTGTGAGACTCATGTGTTATTTATTCTAGGAAAATCATAATTTCTTAGTAAAATTTAGTAATAGCATTACCAGTTTGTGTTATTCATTATAAGACATGAACGCAAGACTTAGATAATATAAATTAAAAAACCACCAGGTGTGTAAAATATTATCATCTATTAACTTTACCTTTCACTTAGTTAATAGTGGTCTTGGTGAAGGAGCAGGCTAAATTTTAGTTTAGATTCCCCAGCTTCCGCCAGCTATTGAGCCGTATGTACTTTTTCTACCACTGATTCCTCAGCGTACAAAAAATCGATACAGACGATTCTAGAAAATCACAGGGACAGCTAGCAACCCAAAAAGTGTTACGAAAACGAATGTCATTATCATTTCGTTAAATACATACTCGAGTTGCTCAGCATACGGAAACACGGTGACATGTTCGGGAATCCTAATGGCGTCACTTCGTGTTTTGGATGACTTATTTTGCTACAAAAATCAGACTCAATGCACAAAAGCAAACACGGGTTAGAAAATTCAGGTTGGCTCATGTTTCTTATTATATGCGAAGCTTATTACCTGCGAGTGCGCCTTAAACACTCACAGCATGTGCCATGCCTGAATACCGAAAGTGCCAAATAGTCGCAGGTGCTTTTAGTTTTTTCACTCTCAGGTAGATTTGACACTTCCATCATTTGAATCTTTGTTACATATTGCGTTTCAACACTCCCACACATGTAGAAAAAATTGTACATGCCTGCTGTATATTATACATTTTTGGGGAAAACTAAATTAAACTTTATCCAAGGAGTAACCCCATTAAAATTGTTTATGCAGTCATGGAAAATCAAGTAAAATTTTGAATCAGAATCAAAGTCGACAATGTTACTGGAACTTCAGCGGAAACTCTTGCATAAGCAAACTTTCAATCACTTGAAACTTCCTCCCCCATGTTAGTAAAATAAGCAGATACCCGACCATTCCTCTAGTGCTTATGTAAAACGTGTCATTTTTTTCATATCTGTTAACCGAAATACTTTTAACTGAAATAGCGTTTAACCGAAACGGCAAAAAAAAAAAAAAGAAAAATATATAATTTGAAATGCTAACAGGAAGAGATTTTTCAAAATAGAGTAATCTTAGTTGTATAAGGAGTTGTCCAACTGTAGAAGTATTTAAAGCTTTATTAAAAGTCTGTAATCTAAAAGTGTATTTTTTTATCATTGCCTTCAATTTTTTCACTTTAAACTTTGAAAAAATAAACATTTTTTACCGAAATTTTGGTTATCCAAAATGACTTACTTATTCCATTTATTTCGGATAACAGAGGTTCTACTGCATATAGTCTGAAAACACTCTGATCCCCTTCTCTCATTGTCAGATAAAATAAGTCATGCTTGAACCCCTTCCCCTTGAATGCTTACGTTACACTTGAATGACCACTTAAGCATAGCAGTTCATATAGACTGTTTGCTTTCTAAGCACTATGTGCTGATAATTTTAGGCACATTTCGAAAGTAACACCACAGAGAACCATAGTGATTGTATTTGTAGTATCACCAGTACAGTAATTTAAAATGTCGAAACTAATTTTGCTAGTCTAAAGAAATTGTTTGTTTAATTTAGAATAATTTCATTAATTAGTATATCAATAAGAGTATTAACCGACCAACAATAAGGTCAAGTTCATAGTTTAACAGCCTATCTATAATGGAAACGTATTTTAATCTTTGGACCGAAACTTCCTGCACCCAGGGTTCCTGCACCGAAACTTCCGGATCCCCAATGGACCACATACAAGCATTGAATGAAGTTATGGAAAGATTAATGGATATGAACTTCCACTATGTTTGGAATTGATAGATTTTGAAAAGGCTTTCGATTCGGCCTCCTTGGCAGCAGTACGTAAATCACTTGAACATCAAGGTATCGGAAGTGCATACAACACGTTACTGCGAAAGATCTACTCGACTGCTACATCTGTCATTATACTACATCAAGAAAGTGAAAAATTTCTTGTTGGAAAAGTTGTAAGGCGAGGAGATTCAATTTCTCCAAAAATGTGAAATTATCGTAATAAAAGCTCTTATACCCCTGAACGCAAAATGTATTTTCTGTACCAAAACACAAAAGAAAGGCAAATGTTTCTTCTAAATCTTATTTAAACAATAATTGAATCGTTTACATAAGAAAGGGCAGATATCCAAGACAAAAAAGACGCATAGAAACTACCCTTTTCATTCCAAAAACCTGACACTCGTGTATGAAGTGCATTTTAGTATCCTTTTAGTATCCTAGGAGCCAAGAATGTGTACTAAATTACGTTGTTTCTTATAGTAATTTTTTAAAAATATGTTACAAATTATGTAATGTAGAAAGAGATCTTAAATTAAATACGAACACAACATAACTCTTCAGTAAAAAAGAAGAGGGGGGAGGAATGATTAAGAACAAACCTGATAAACAAAAGTAAATTATTATACAAAACTCGTGCTAGAAATGAATATAAATTCAGAACATTATTATTATTATTATGTTAGATTTGAGAAACAACTATTCAATGCTTCATCTAAAATCGGAAAAGGGGTCAGACACGAAAAGCACGTATATCTCTAAACCAATGAGGGGGCACGAAGTAGGTTTACGAAGGGGGAGGGGGAAGGGTAAAATTAATATAGACCCTATGCTTTGAAAATATATAAATATATGAAAGCAACAATGAAATATTGTATTGTCACTCGACTTAATTCGCTGTGCAATATTTCATCATTGTATGACGTCAGGAAATGAGTTAACATTGCAAGATCTAAAGACACGATGAAACATTGTGAATTAAAGTAAAGTATGTAAAAATAGCAAAGCAAAATTATCATCTTCTCATTTGTGGTGAAATTGGAGTCGCCGTTTGTCCATTGCCTGTAACAATGCACATCAAATACTTTTTATTATTTAGGCATTTTTGCATCTCCTTTCCAGCGACTGACATTCACTATTCTGTACGGTGAAATGGTGTGCTCTTGAGATAAGGAAACTGATTAGCATCACTGAATAATTCTTTTAAAATCATGTTTCTCCCCCCTCCTTGCTTGATAATCAGAACACGTTTTCTATTTTGACAAATCTCTCTGTTCTCCTTCTATCGCATACTGAAGAATGACTCATGTACTTGTTGCAATATCTGTACAGATCCTTAACCCTCTTCCCTCTTCAAAAGTCTTCTAAGTAAATTTTGCCTGTTTGATTAGCTTTTGGCATTCGGTGAAGATATGACACTTGGCAACGCAGTTGTCAATACTGAAGAAACTAGTTCGTTGTCTTGAAAATGCACCTGTTGAAACATAGGATTACATTCTCTTTATAGATCTCCGGCACTCGTGAATCGAGA
The DNA here is from genome assembly GCA_022664845.1 of Lepisma saccharinum. NCBI lineage: Eukaryota > Metazoa > Arthropoda > Insecta > Zygentoma > Lepismatidae > Lepisma > Lepisma saccharinum. The sequence continues at coordinate 17,237 of JAGDQP010021159.1, read as the reverse complement.
AAATATCTTTTTAACTCACTCTGTGTCGCGACCTGAGGCAACATAAACAAAGACATCCAAGAATAGCGTTGTTGAAATCTTTATACGGTAATATGGTGATGCTCGTATAATTTTTTTACAGACAATGGAGGACTAAAGTCTTAGCTCACATTGCCATGGGAACCCGCCATAATACTGTCTAAAACGGTTTATATGGACCGTAAATTTGAATGAAGTTTAATTAAAGCTTACATAAGCTGAAAGTAATAGAGAGAGATAGACAAACGGCAGTTCATCCACACAATCTTACATTGTTTTTTCATTATTTAAGGATAAAAAATTATTATTATTATTAATAATAATAATAATTCATGCTAACTAGGAAAATATAGCAATTTCAATCTCTCAACATTGATCATTAAACAAGTACCTCCTCGACGCAGTGTACGTGGGTCAGTAGTCACAATCCATTGCTAGCTTTGGATAAGCACCATGGAAGTGACGCAGACACCATTCCTGCACACACCTGCCACTCTAAGGTTTTAAAGGATTGTCGCCAGTGTCAGCGGGCGAATGCCGCGAATTTTAATATCAACTACAACTTTGTCCATCCCTATCACTGAAAAGTAATTGCCAAAATACATGAATTAAGCTGCAAATGTCACTTCAGCCCATGATTGTAAGTAAAAAAAAATCTTTGTACTGCAACAATGGTAGAAAAAATCCTACTTTTGTTGCTAGTGTAGGTTCGTCTTGGATCATTTAACTCACCAAGACCCTTCTTTTTAATTCTTATTTCCTCTTCACTCTTGTCAGTTTTAGATCTCCCTTGTGGCTTATAACTAGAGACAGCACGCAACAATTGATTATAAAGAAATATGTCCAAAAATAATAAACAAATAAAAATAAATAAAATAAATTGTTTTTCGCTTGCTTATAGTTTTAAGCTTGACGAGAAATCTCATTTCCAGGAAACGCTCTACAGAATCCTTCTCTCTCTCTCTTCATTTCTGGAAAATTGACAAGATGGACATAATGAGTTTTGCAACCGGACGACTAAAATGCAGAAAAAAATGCATCTGCTTGATTTGAGAGAGATGCATTGCCATTAATTAGTATATACTGAGAAAATAATTACAATTTGTTTATGGACACTTTTTAAAATTACATATCAATTACCAATCAAAATTATTAAATGTAACAAACACAGTGGCTTTAAGACTGCAACGTTGTGCACTAGTTCTCTCCTCTTACGATTTCCAAATATTTTAGCAGAAAATAGAACTGGATTACTTTTAATTTGGGTTGTCTTTCGAAACAGATGAGTTCATTATTTATTATTTCAGCTGATGAAACATATCCGAAAGACCAAGATACACACGCGATGGAAGCTACATCTGAAAAGGTGCTGTGAAGAAAAAAATATGCAATTGATACTTGAGGGTTGGCCGAAGAGTTAAAACTTGAATATGACACACCTGAATTCAGAATCTTCTATGCAAAAGTTATCAAATTACTGTCCAAGAGTGGTGTTTGTGGTGGAGTAGCCGAATATTATTGCCACGAAAAAATGCAATACCTAAGATTAATACATTGTCTTTTCGTGAATGTACAGAAGGTTATCGAGTTTATTAAGCATGTGGTGTAGCAGTCATAAATAGAAACAATTGAGAGTTAGTTTTTTTTTAGAACAACAGTAGTCAAAATTGTAATTTTTGAGGAGAGCAAGAAACATCCATTCCAGTTGGCTAAAAATCACTACATTTTTCATATAATCTGTTCACACATGCAGAGTCGGATTAAGGGAGCTGTAGTCCAAGGCCCCTACTGATTCAGGGGTCCCGCCGAAAGTAAATCAGTAACCTATGTAAATAATAAGCCCATGGGCAAAGCCATCCTAATGCATGGGCACAATGGACGGTTGCCCGGGGATCCAAATCCCACACAGGCCAAGGGGTCACATGATAATCTAAATACTAGTACAATGAGCCTATGCTATAAAAACATTTCTTAGTGCACCTGAAACAAAATTTTCCTATCTGTTTTAACTATGAATTTCCCGAAGTCAAGACCTAGCAAAATGGCTTGCTTGCATCCTAAAATAGTAGGAAACTCAATTTCATGTTCGCAAAGATTCTTCCGGGATTTTCAGTTAATGGGGGGTGTAAAGACAAAATTGGTAGTTTATTAAGGTTAGTCACGGCAGATCATACCTTTCGCTAATAATTTTTAGTCTGACCGGTTGGCATCGCCACCTACTAGGAGATGTAAGCAAGCAACTTCCTCACGAACAGATGACAGGGTAGGTACTGCAGCAAATGGGAATTTCCCGTGAAGTTTCAAGTGCAATCGACAAATTTTCTCCTTTATATTGTGTGAATTAACATTTTATTTGATGTTTGTGGAAGAAAAAAGAGTTAATGTGTGTGTTTGCGTGCTGTATGCTACGTTAAATACTTTCTGAGACAATAATTAGAGAAAAATTCATGTCTTCATTTTCGGGTTTATCCCATCATTACATTGACGCGCGGGGGAACACAACACGGTAGTCAAACATTCAAATATTATTGGTGGAAATTTGAAGGATAAACTGTTTGAGGCTAGGGCGGTTGACGGGCTCGCCTGAGAAGACAAAGATTAAAACTCCGCCATGGGACATGAACGTGTGCGTATGCAAGTAAGTTAAGTGGCCAGAAAAAGTTGTAGAAAAACGGCAGTAGTGCACGAAATCAAGTTCGTAATTATACTACAACTGAATATGAACGTCCTTACAAGCTGCGTAGTGTAATCATACCAAGAGTCCAAGACACTCGTCGACATCATTTTAGTGGAGTAATTTTTATCGCCTACGGCATTAGTCAACAGCTGGGAAGGTGCCTGCATGAATGGTGTCATTGCCTCGTTACAGTTAACTGCTCCGTGTGATGTCGTCCGGGCGAGATCGTTTACTAGCGTGTTCGTAATTCATGTGCACACGTGATTATTTGTTAAGAAATAAATACCAGGCATCACAGGTCATAAATAATTCAGTAAACTGGCATCTTATGCAAGTGTTACATGTGTGTGTATAAGTGTGTGTTGTCGTATAAAGCTTATATCTTGTTTAAAGTTATCCATGTATTTTTCTCTGCGTTTCTCCCCCGAAAATTTGCACCTTTTCGGGAGCGATTTTAATACACGTCTGGCCTATAGCACTACCAATACTCAAGTCCAAAACAGTATGAAGAGTACCGGTACGTAACTCTTCAAATACATAAGGTGTTGTGTTTTTAATACAACAGATTGGCAGACATCAAGTAACTTCGGAACCGGCGTAAGCCGTAGTGCTGTTACCGCCCATAAAATAAATTTTATCTTAATATCGACCAACCAGAGAACAAACAAGAAATGCGATGCATGATATTTAATTTTAATCGCTTATATCCACTATGTTTCAACCTTCCGTTCATTAGCTTAGATACCAAGGGGTATATGTAGTGCCAATTGTTATTAATAAATTAGTTATGAACTGGATATTCCTTTGCAAAACAGAAATGTTTCTAATCACGTATAGGAATTACTGCACAACAATCAACAATGTACAGGAATTACAGTTCAATTCGTTCAGTCACTGTAGCTGTTCAACTTTGAACTCAATATACTCGAAATCAAGTTTACAGCACTTGTATCCCTTGACGTCTACGGTCGACATATATTCTAAGCAGGGATGTAATGGAGGGTATACGGCATATACTCACTTCAATTATTTAACCATCACCGTATACCCACTTACATTTTTTTAATACGCAAGTATATAGGACAGTAAACGAAAGGTTTCGTTACAACAAGCGAAGTGTATACCCACCTAAAAACTTAGCGTTACATCCCTGATTCTAAGGCTCTATCACATCCAGGAAAACTAATTTTTTACTCTAATGTTTTTTACCTAAAAAATGAACTGCTAAATGTAATTCTTACTTATCTCTTTATTCTTGTCAACTGAATATAATACTTCATTAAAGCTACTAAATATAGATGTGAATATTTTTAGTTCTTCTTTACTGCTGGTTTAGAAATTTCAACGTTTAATTAATGAATTTCTAAGGAAGATTACTACATAGTGCAAAATGACTTTTTGTGTATTGGCAAAAAATAAGCTTCAAATTGTATTGTTCTTCTAGAACGCTAAAGATGCACAGCTGGAGAAATACGAGTTGAAGTGTGCCCTTGGAGACCAAGACAGCAATGCAATGAGCTACAGAATAGACTCACCGGTACGTTATAGAATGCTAGATATATTTATTATTAATTATTTAACTCATTTATAATTTAACATACCAAAGAGACATAAAATCAATAAAGTGATGATATTTAAACCAGATCCTGTTGGAAATGGTTTAATAAAATGTTCAGATTAAATATGCCAGTACCTATATTCCAAGGAATGTTTATCGAAGAGAATTTTGATGTGCCCTTTCTCATAGCTTTACCCGTACAATATTCTTCTTTAAAATATGCCCTTTAACATGAAAGACCCATCCTTTTCTTATTATCTGCACAAACACTTGGAAAGAAAAATTCATTTTTCAAATTTGAGGCATCTCATACAAGGAGATGATTAGATACCGAGGACTGTAATAAATTATGAGATGGTACGCACTACAATGGACGATTTTTTTCTACTATAATATTACACTCAAACGCAACCCTTTCTCCTCGGTAAAATGACAGGGATTTGATTTAGTTTTTTCCCTTCAAGTAGCGGGTTTATTTCATAGACTTTAAGAAGAAACCTCTATTTATAAGTGAAAGGTGAAATCTCATAGTAAACAAATTATCTTTATTGGTAGATGTTGCGTGTTTTCAAAATCACTCGATATATTTGCCTTTCACTTATGGGTAAGTCCATCAGTTTTCCAGCATGGCTTCTTGACCGCTTTCAATAACTTTTATTTTCTACTATTTATATCCCCTATATGTAAATATATATTCCCTATATGTAGGGTTTATTAAACCAGGAAGATGGAGTTGTGTCAGGAAGTGCGTGCTGGTGCTCTCCGACGAGATGTGAATTTATGGTGGACTCTCTTCTTCGTTGTGTTAAGTGCGTGTTTGGTGAAATTTGTAAGTGTGTCAGGATCTAGATGCATTGAATTTTCGGTGCACTTGTATGCTTGGAAATTGAGTTATCGACAGTTTTCTTTCGTGGCTTTGTCTGCTGCACGCGACTTTAATGGAAAACTTGTGAGTACTATCTAAACAAAGACAGAGCCCGTGTCGGTGAGCTCATGTTTCCACGTGTTTCTGTACATTCTATATTGTTTATTGCTGTCAGGCGATTTACATTTAAATCCAGGCTTACCAGTGAAGATATGGCCTTTGAAATATACTTCCAAAACTTTCAAAATTTTCGTCAAAAGTTGAATTTTTCCAGATATGTTTAGTAATGAATTTAATGTCTGTGATGCACTTAGTTTCAGTGAAGTGTGGTTCAAGAGTTACATCTCAAAGTCTGAAACTCCTCTTAAGGTTTATAAAAACCTTCAGAAAAGACCGTGCAACCTATCGTGGTGGCCGGGCGGGTGTTTTATTATTGATACATTATTAGGGTTACCATATGACAGACTTTTAAAACGAGGACATTTTCACAATTCGAAAAAAAAAAAAACTCCTCAAATGTCCTAATGGTATAGCTAGAAAATATTATTTATGCCACTTAACTTTTAGAATACTGATCACGAAAATTTTAATGCAATGTTTCAGGTCACCATTTTAATAATTAAAGAAAAAAGCACTACACTAAATTTGTCTATTATTATTCTCACAAATTTAATTCTTAAACTTACACTCAAAATGTAGCATAGGTAGACTTCTTGCAATATTGAAATATTTCTTACATTGAAATATTTGCTGTTGTTTTTGTATGTAAATTTGTATATAACATTGTTCAAGTTCAATACGATTATAGCAATAAGTCCTACCCCCCCAAAAAACAACAACAACTAAAATAAATAAATAAAATAAAAACAACAACAAAATGATCATTGGCAACCACCTTCATCTGCTTCATTGAGTTCAGAATTTAGATATTTTTAGATGAACCTGTTTCAGAAAGTAGCTTCTTATTTTACAACAGATAATCGTAAAATTGTACACAAGTGAATTCTTTATAATTATACTGCACATATACAATTCTCTTAATGGACTCAACACTGAGTCTGTTTCTATCTTTTGTCCATTGACTGTTTACTAGAGAAAACATCCTTTCTACACTAGCGTTGTGACTAGGAATAGAAAAAAGAGCTATGCAATTTTCAGTAGCTCGAAGCAACAAGATACATTCTTGTCTTGTTGGAAATATTTACACCAGATATCATTTGATAACAGTTCATCTGTTTCATTACTAACATAATTAGTCACGAACTTCTGAAAATTGCAGAACTGGTCAAAGCACCTTGTATCATCTATTTTAACATGAAGCATATCATTAACATACATGATTGTTTGTTCCACATCCTCCCACCTCGGAACAATTTTCAAATCCATCCACTTAATCACATAAAATTCTTGATATTGAAATAACCATTTCTTCAGATATTTAATATTAGTGAAATATTCCGCGTGTCTTCTGAGCACGTGGATATTGTGTAAATAAGCAAATATGTTTATAGTACAAACATGTGTATAGGAATGTAAACATGTAGTGACACACATAGGAGCAGACGACAGCCAACTCCACAAATAAGCACCAGATGGAGCGAGTAGCAGAAGATAGAGGGAGCTGGAATCAATGTAGGAGAAGCAAGAAGAACCACCCCTACAATCACGTATAAAATGGACCAGCGCAAGGCAAGAGGTATCACTCGCTCCCAGGGTGGTCAGCTCCTCTCCTTCCTCCGTTCGCAGTTGGCTCTGTAACTGGAACACTCCTTGGTACGAAGTTGACTCTGTAACTGGTACCTTCCTGCACATGCAGTTCGCTATGTAACTGGTTTGTACTCTCACCTAAAACCTAACTTCTACCGTACGCAGTTGGCTCTGTAACTGGTACAAACACCCGACACGCAGTTGGCTCCGTAGCTGGTGTCATCCGCACACACAGTCGGCTATGTAACTGGTGTGTACTCTATCCTTAAACTTGAATTCTTCCTCTACGCAGTTTTCTACGCAACTGGTACAACTCCCTGCACGCGGTTGGCTATGTAACCGGCGCTATCCTTCATATCCGATCCTCTACAGATCATCCAAGAAGAAGAAGAAGTCTTTAGAAGTCGTCCTTCTAAATACTCTGTAATTAGTCTCGTACGGGACGGTAATTTTGTTAACATGACTATCTTTTATAAATAAATGGTTTAGGGCTAAAATCCACTCCCATGTATTAATTGTCTCTACCGAACAGAAATATAAGGAACATTATTACGTGGTGGTAGGCGTAAACTCCACATTTAAACGGGTGGAGGACAGAAAAAGTGCCCAAAGAGTGCCCAAAGAAAGCCGAAAATACCAGTGTTATTTTAATCGTGTCAGGAACAACAGAAACATTATACACATGTGCTATTTCAGCTTCTAGCCTATCACATTCAGAACTATAGCTATCATCCCTCTTTTTTCTCAAAATTTCCTTTACTTTCAAAGACTTGAAATTCTGCTTTTGTCTTTCTTCGACAACATTCAAAATACTCTCAAGAATTGATATCATTCCTACAAGTTAATTTTTCTCTTTTTCTATAGTAAAATGTTATGGTGAAAACTGTCATAAGAGTGTGCACAAACCAAAACCTTGTTTCACTAAGCTCATATTTATTTATTTATTATTATTTTTTATTTATTTTTTATGAAAACTGGGATTTCTCTCTGAGATAGGAAATATGGTTTCAGTGCAGGGTACATCTTAATTAGTCTTGTAATGCAATGAAAGAGGGAAAGCCATAGAATGGCTCAATAGCTGCCTATATTGTACTTCTACAAATTCACAAAAATCTTTGGGACTTTCAGTGCACACTGTATAAACAGAAAAATAATGAAATATTTTTTAGCTCTAAAGAATCAACATCTAATGTCAGTCCTGCATCAATACCATGTTCAATATAATTTTGTAGAATATGTGCTGGGAATCCTACTCCTACTAATTTTTCATTTAAATTGTTCTTTAGGTGGACGAAAACATTGTTTCCCGACCTCTTACCGATTCCAGCAATTCCCCGAAATTAGTATTGGTATTATCCCCTGAGAAAGCAACACGTTTGTTATTAATGCCTCTTTTTCTAAGAGTATCGCATATATAAGATGCAATCGTTTCAGACTTTTCATTTGGAGTGCTATTAATCTCTATAACTTTCGTTTGAATTCCTCCCGATTTAACATCAAAATATTGAATTAGAATTGGAAATAATTTCACAGAACCATGATTACTTCAGTCTGTTGCAACAGCGAAACATGAAATCCCCACCTAAAACTTCAATAGATACATCAACAGAGTGGGGAGACAATACAGAATTAATAATTGCTTCAGTTTTAGTGCAAGCACATGTTATTTGTTTTACAATATTTGAGTCTTTCTGTAACAAGGGAATCTTACGAACCAAGTTCCGGGGATTTTCGCCGGACTGGTTCTAAAAGAGAGGGGACAGGGTAGGAAGTCAGAATGTGAGATTAATTTTTCGGAGCAGGAGTATGAGGCAGGAGAACGGGTTAAGGATGAACTGGTGCTTCGGTCCATTAAAACTGTACCCGTTTTCTTTTCCCAGTTTCTCATAAACGAAAGCAGAGAATGAAGTGTAACTTACCATGATTATAGGTAATGCTGTTCTACACTAGAAGCAACTAGTGTGAAGCACCGTCAGTGGCGCCAGGTGTAGACATTCGCAGTGTTGCCAGAGTATTAAAAGCCCGAAAATATCGAGAAGGCTGAGACTATAACGATGAAGTCAACTTCATTTACTGACAAAGTATAGTTTATTTTAGTGCTGTGTACTACTTCGCCAATACTATTTTGATTTCAGTGGTAATAAGCGAAATCACCAGGAATCCTGAAATAGTCATCAGGAAATTCGAATTAAGTGCAATTTATATGCAGACTGTCAATGGGTAGATGATTCAGACAAAACGTGTTGTTACAATGAGCACATATTATGAATGAAAATGCACTGCACTGATCTGATGAACAAACTTCAGAGCCAACAGTGTCACAGCAGTACTGCATCGGCGTCTTGAATGGTTCCGGTTCTTTGTTCAGATATCCTGACTTGTACCATGCATACTTGATCATGTTTCGAAACATTGGGGACGAGAGCTGATAATGAGTGAAGGATTGGAGACGAATTAAGTTGTCCCGATGCCAGATGTTGAACTCTTCGGTCGCGATAATGGCATCAGTCACGAACTTAACAAATGCTTTATACGGGCGGAAGAAATAGACATCCAGTGGCTGAATGAGTCCTGTGCATCCTGGTGGAATCAAATGCCATTCAAATTCACTAATGCTTTCTGGAATTGTTGATTTGATTAACACTTCATCCGTATTGGCTGACCACGAATCAAGAAGTAAAAGCATGGGTTCTTCGTATAAAGTAGACACACTTGGCCAGAATACATTGGTCAGCATTATCTTCTGATCTTTTTTCATGTTAGCAGAGCCAGAAGCATAAGACATAATATTTGATGGACCAGCTGGTTTGCTTTGAGGAAATTTCCGGCTGGATTCTGCACAAAGCATGTACATCGGCGAATGTAGATCTTCGTCCATTGAGCTTACAGGCATTATCATGTATGAGTGCGTCGTTGCCTACGTAGATCATACAGTTGCATATACTCGTTTAATGCCCATTGGTCGAAGTGTTCGTCCGGAATGCATTTCTTTCTCGAAACGACTTTGATCTGTGTTCAGGATCTGTTTGGGAACCAAATGTCGTTCGATTAACAAGGATTTCATTTTTCTGACGAATTCATCTGATTTCCGCTGTATATCCTCCACTTTTGAGGCGCAGTTTTTTGATACTTAATGAGTAATTGATCGCGAGACGATCCTGTTCCTATTTTTAAACTTGTAAATCCATGAATCTGATGCCTTGAAATTCAGTTTATCATCTGGATCAACCTAGCGTTTGATTTGCAATGCCCCCTGTCTGATTGTTCTGTCGTGAATTATGCACATTTCTTTGAAGTGCCCAAACACTCTGGTGTTTATAATACTCATCTTCACGCGCGACGTCATCCTTTCTCGCGATCGTTCATAGTTCTGCAGCACGTCAATCGATTTGATCTTTGAAAACTTGGATCGAACAGATGCCAGAGACCTTCTCTTTCCTCCAACTGTGCTTGTCCAGTACTGGAATGCCCGTTCTTTGTATTCTTCTGACAGTTCGCTGACTCCTTTCTTCTTTCTTTCCGGTGAAGGAACATACGATCAGCTACTGCCTTGAGATGAAGGTGTTTCTTCTTCATCCGACACTTCCGGCACATGTTGCGTTGATATAACTTGCGATGTTATGTCGATATCCTCATCACCATATTCACGATCAGTTGAGTCAACATCCAGGTCTGAAGCGTCCTCATATGTCAGAGATTCGTACCGCTCAACGAGCACTCGTTCATCCAATAACGGCACATATCTGGTCGAACATTTCCCGATCTGCAATGGATGGTGCGTCATCAGATGTGCCAAATTTCTGAACCAGCAGGCGAATGACCACTTTCGGATTCATCCTGAAACGACAAATAAAAGAAAACATTAGAATCCCTATAAAAATGAACAACAGATTTATCAGCACTCCACAAGAATTGTAATGTGAATTGGCAGTTTGAAGAAGGCAATAAACGCTAAAAATGTGAAAATCTACTTTATGCCGGATTTGACATCTATACAATACACAAAAAGCAAAAAAATCATTAGTAAAACCTTCAAAAATAGGTGCGAAATAGAGATGGGCAAAACTAGCGTAACAGCTATTTTTCACTGCTACATGGGATAAATTGCTATGACTGCTACAACCGATGAAAAATATCAGTTACTGGCTTAGCTGCTATTTTTCTCCGAAGCTTGTTAATGGTAAAACACATTGTTTCCTGTTTTCTAAACAAACAGAACTGCTGGGAGAACGGAACAAAATGGCAGAGATTTGTCTGCAGAGAGGACAGCCATGATGTGTGAACACTACGTAATTAGTAGCGTCTGTTACTCGTGTACGGAATTGATATAAAGAGCTCTCAGAAAGAACTGTTTGGTAGTTGGCTACGTGGAGTAATGGATAAGGCGTCGGAGTTATAGTACAGTGGTCCCGGGTTCGATACCAGTTCATCACAAGTTCCTTTTTTTAAAATGGTTTAAATGTTATTTATATTTTAAATAATTTATTTTGAAATGTTATTGTTTAATTTGTTTTATACCTTTATTTGCACTTAACGTTTTTTGTAATATTTTCCGTTTATTCTGATTCTGTAGTCCAATTCAGATTTAATAAAATGGTAAAAGAAATGGGTAAGGCATTGGACTTGGGATTCAGTGGTCCCGGGTTCGGTACTCCTTTTTATTTTGTAGTTTCGAAGGAAAGCTCTGGTCTTGCTATTATACTTTTTTCTTCCTTTGAGGCAGTGAAAACAGTACGCACATTAAATAGTTTATAAAATTCACATAATTTAGAAAAAATGAACCAGCAATTTGAAGAAGTGAACAAACGCTAAAAAATCGAAATTAGTTTTTAACTAAAAACGCACCTCAAGTTATACCCGCTTATCATAAGGTAGAAGAAAAGAACGATAGCTAGTTATAGAATGATTCATCTGGCCTTGGAAATATTAGTCAGTTTGAAGAAGGGAACAAGGCCACTAGCGTCTCAAAACAAGAAGGCCTTTTTTCGAATATCTGAGAAAACACGATTCAGTCGCATGTGCAATAAAAGAGAACACCATACCTGACTTTACCAAACTTCTACGTGCCCTTGGTCACTAATTTAGTAAATTTCCTAATGGAGTAATTTCCTAATATAATAATAAATCACAGCCATATTCAATCCACTACTGGATGGAGGGGTTGGAGTTGGGAGGGAGGAAGAGAGGAGTTGGTCTACTACTCCCACGCTAACCAAACGGGTTGGGAGAGGAGAGCCGAAGCTCTCACTGTGATCGCCACTGTCTTTTATTCACTGCAGCTCCCAGTTGTCCTCACGATCCTGGGTCAACACCGAAATTTTTGAACCCCCACCGGGAATCGAACCCGGGACCGCTCGCACTGAAGTCGAGCGCTACCGACTAGGCTACGTAGGAGTTCAATGCGTTTATAAATATATATATTATTATTATATATATTACTATATATTATTATTATAAAATATTGTTTATATATATATATGAAAAGATAAACTTTTTTTTTCTTTAAAAAAGAAAAAGAAAATCACACCATGATTCGATCTTGGGTTCTCCGTATTAGCTTTTCGACATTCTACCAATCCAATAAATTGATAATTGGAAACTGTCTGCTTGTCAGTCTCATTTACCGTGAAGGAGTAATGCGCCTGTGCGAGAATGATCCCGCCATAATAGGAGTTTCTTGTATTTGAGACACTACAAAGGCACTTGTGACTAGCGATAGGAAGAGCGCATTGTGAAACACGAGTTAATCTTGCGTGCAATAAAAGAAATCCCTTTCGGTAGGCCTACAGGCTGAGGTAGATCTCGAAGTTTTTTTTCATTTTCAAAAATGCAAATTTCGCCTTATATGAGAGCTATCGAGAAACTATTTATTGATTTGTAGATTATTCATCAAGAGCTGTTCAACGATACCCCACAAGACACATATATATATTACTCGTTTTATTTCGCTGGGAGCGCTGTCCCCAAACCCCAGTAGGGGGTTCGCCCCCAACTTAAGTGTTTTTGAGAGAATGCACCTCCTTTATCTTAACCAAAATCTCCCTGCAGCACTACACCACCACGGAGTCCATCTGCACCCTCCCACGGTTGGCTGCGCCCCCAAAGGAGAGTTTGGCCCTATTTATTGCAACCCACCCTTGGTCATACACCTTCATAGAAAATTTCGTTTTTCTACCTTCAATGATTTGGAAATTCGGTTTTTGGGGCGGCCATTTTGGATCCAAGATGGCGACTATTCCCAAATGTTACAATATTTCCCTAAACTACTCGTCATAATGCACCTTTGTGCCAAATTTCGTATCTCTAGCTCAAACAGTGTTGAAAATGGATATTTAAGTCCGCCATTTTGGATCCAAAATGGTGTCTTGGGATACATCATGTAATATTTTAGTAACATACAAGTGATTATGTACCGTGTTACCAAATTTGATATTTCTAGCTGCAGCCGTTAAGGCTGTGTATTGTAACGTTCCAAGTGCCGCGCCACGTGCTCAGCACGTGTCGCTCATAATCAAAATATAAACAAGATAGTAGTGTGTACTACGTGTCTGATACAAGTGTTACAACACAAAAAATCAAGAGGAAACGTAAATAGCGTAGACGACAAATGGAGTTTCATCAAGAAGCCACCGATGGAGCTACCAACGATACGAAGGAGGAGTCAGCAGAGTCAGCAGACTCAGCAAATTTAGGTGTATAAAAGACCGACACACCAATATAAAGCATCACTTCCCTGGGTGATCACTCCTCTCCTCTTTCCTAGTATTCAGTTGCCTTGGACTGGTACTATCCTTAAGACCTGTACACTCAGTTGCTGTCGAACTGGTGTGCTTCCTAAAACCGCTCTCTCAGTTGCTGCGGACTGACACAAAATCCGGTACTCAGTTGTTGTCGGACTGGTACCTTCCTTCCTGCACTCAGTTGCTGCGGACTGGTGCTATACCAAATCCTTCTCTCTTCTGCGAGGCCTACACCCAAGAAGAAGAAGCCAGAAAAGTTATATTATAACTTTTCATTTTGTATAATTACTTTGGTACGGGAGACTCTTTTTATTAATCTAAAGAACTTATATTATTTTATAATAAAACTGGTGATGGGCAAAACTCATACCCCGTGTATCTTTGTCTCTACCTATATTTCCACAAACAACAGGGTGTTCCTAAAGGAACATTACGTGGTGGAGTAATCGCTTATAAATAGCGAATAGCGCCGATTCCACTAAGCTAATTTACTAGTGGAAGACAAAATAAAAAGGTCCAAGGTGTGCCAAAGCCCAGAAACCAGTGATAAGTACAAATAACGGGACTAAAAACGGATCTGTCAAGTGACCCTATGTTTTTTTTTAAGTATGAACTTTGAACTAGGACAAGTAACATTTAATGCCAGTAATTACTAGGTCAGGCAGTAGGACGGGCAGTCAGGATTCGGATACAGATAAAGTAAAATCTAACAAAAGCGATAAATTGGCGACAACAACATCTTTCCATCTACCACATTTAACTAAGTTTTCCGGTCGAATGAACGAGGACCCGGATAGGTTTTTTATGTTATTTGAGCACATGGCAAGTTTACAGTCGTGAGATGACGAAAAGAAGAAACAGGTTTTGCCTATGTACCTACAAGATACTGCACTGGACATGGTATTCCAAATACAATCACAAAATATAATGACCGATATGACATACAGTCAATTAAAAGACAAATTAATGAGTCTAAGCAGACCTAAAATCCCGCATTACAAAGCAGACATGGAAATCAACCTAATAAAGCAAGGTCAGGATGAAACTATTGATGCTTACTTCATAAGGAAATTGAAGGCTATTAGACACAATCTCCCTGAAGCTACGGAAGAAGAGAAAATTCATTTCCTCAGCTTAGGACTACATCATTTTTTGAAAAATATTGCTTTGGAAACGCATATCTCTGTAAGAGATCTTCAGAAACGTTTACATGCATTGGAAAAATCTAATGATTTACTCAAAAAAAGAGAATTTGTGGAGAAAGCACAAGCTTTATACGCATTAGCAGATGGTGGTCAGCAAAGACAACCAACGATAAATTATGCTACTCAAGATCCTATAATCCCAAGTTTTCCTACTATGAGTCAACAAATTCAAAATTTTCAAGCTCAAAGTTGTCAAACCCTTAGAATCCAATCGGCAAACAACCAACCTTTACCTACTCAATATCCTAATTATCTACATCCTGCACCACAACAAATGCCATGTCAGCAACAACTACCACCACAACAACATCAAAATCCTAATAGCCAAAGCAATGTCCTAAGCAGTTACCAAAATAATCAAAATCCGAATTTTCTGCTATATCCTATGAAAGAACGCATAAGAAGAGATGTCAACCAGGCACCAATTACCATGATAGACGTAACACCGCCTACTAAACCAACACATAGATATATGTATGATCAATTCTATTCCGGTAATACATCTTCCAACGAAAATTATCAACCTAATCAGAGTACGCAGAATACGCAAAATTCAATGGACAATATTACCCAAAAGTTGGCAGAATTGTCTCTTATGGTCGTGAAAAATAGTACAAACCAAAAACCGTACTATAGGAAGAACAATCAACAAAATGGCAAGAAGTACTATAATAAGAAAAACAACAGCTACAAGAAAAATGGTGACGATAACAAATCTTTAAATAATAGCGGTACAGTCACCGTATGTGTCATTTGTTACAAGAGGAATCATGCAGCACAAGACTTGGCATGAAAACAAGAAGAATTCGAATTCGGGAAACGAATAGGTTCGCCCTCGAAGTCGGAAGTCAAGCAAGGCCCGAGGGCGAAGGTTACAAAACGTTTTTAGACAGCTCAGAAGAAACTTAAAGGACCTGCCATACAGACCGAAGAGACGACGAAAATAAATAACAAACAGAAAGGACCGGCCTCCCGAACCCACAATCAGAAGGTGGCTCATCACAAGAAGAAAGGACCTGTCACACCACCAAAGAAGGAGAAAGCTGATCCAAAGAAGAAAGGACCTGCCGCTACATTAAATACTGATGATAAGAGTACAAGTGCACAGAAAGGATCTATTACAGAAGTTTCTTTCGCCAATATATATTCCAATCAGGACGTCCCAACAGATCGAAGAGAAACAACTTCTTACGATACGCAAGAAAATAGATCCCTAATAAAAATCAATGTGCAAGGTAATTCGATACCAGTTATAATTGACACGGCGTCTTCTATCTCACTTTGGGCGCGTCAACAGCTACCCAAGAAGTGTAAATTAATTCCTTTTCAAACACATATAAAGGGAATCGCGAACAAACTTGTTGAACTAAATTACACAGCGCTAATAAAATTCAAAATAGGAAATACAACTTATTCTCACTATTTCAGAATTATTGAACAAAATGATTACAACAATTTATTCGGACAGAATATTTTAAGGAGATTGCAGAGCAAAATCGATTTACAGAAGAACAGGATTTCTTTTTACAAGAAAGCAAAAAGACCTCAAATGCCAGTATCAGATAGCAGAAGGGAAAATGTTTCACAGTCAGTAATAAATGTGATGAGACAGCAAAAATCTGCAGACGTGTATGTGACGAAGAAAGTTACAATCCCAACAAAATCTTATTTCTTTTTACCCATTGCACTAGAGGAGAAAGAAGAAAAACAACAGTCTGCATTTTTTTTATGTACGATTGCTGCAAACATTGCGAGATAGGCATGAACTTGTGGATTTAACTATTAAAATGCCAAGCAATGAACGAACTATCCTGGTCATAAACCCTACATCTAAAAATGTATACTTAGCTAAAAATACACCAGTGGCGTATTTAGAGCAAAATTTAGAGGAAATTGTTCTCAATATAAAAGAAGACAAGGAAAAAGAAGAGGACCCGATTGATGAATATAGATATCGATCACGTGAAGAAATTGAAGAACGTCTTAGAAACACTGAAAAAAAGTTTTGACACCTCATTATTCGATATCAACCCAAAACTTCCAGAAAATATTAAACAAGAAGTCTCATAATTATTGTATTCTTTTAGAGATACGTTTGCCTATAGTGGTTCAGATTTAGGAAGATTTCGTGGATATGTGCATCGTATCAGGATAGATAAATCAGCAACTTTTCACCGGCGTTCTCCTCCGGTCCCAGTTTCAGTCCGGAACCAAGTAGATTCTCAAATTCAGGAGCTGATACGAGCCCGCATAATACGTGAAACATCCACGAGTGAATTCTCTTCACCCATGCTGCTTGTTCGTAAGCCAGGTTCTAAGGAATTTCGTATAGTTCTTTCATTAATAGAATGCAATGAATTCACGAAATACTTATCGATACCGTTTCAAAACACAGACGATGTGATAGCTAGTATAAGGGGTAAATCTCTAATAACAACGATCGACTTGTCTTCCAGTTTCTATCAAA
>JAGDQP010021158.1:11518-32156 GCA_022664845.1 Lepisma saccharinum | reverse complement strand
TTAGGAATAGCGCCTCTGCATTTGGAGAACATCAAGTCTGCTGCTTTGTATTGGATGAAGAAAAATAATATAATAAGAGCTACGGAAATCTTAGGAACCTTGCCAAACAATAAGGAGGAAATAGAAGAAATTGTTATATCTAAATGGCAAGACCTCTGGGAAAGAAGTAGAAAATCTAGAAGATTATATGGAATAATAGAAAATATACACAACCGACTGCAATGGAGAGGATGGAACCCGAGCAGAGGCGCTGTACATTTCTTAAGTGCTCGTGGGCCGTACCGAAGCAAATTATATGAATTCGAACGAGTTGACTCCCCGATGTGCGTGTGTGGCCTTGAGGCGACCCCGGAACATGTGGTCCTCGAGTGCCCGGAAAACCAAGTAAATAACGAAGGAACAATTATACAACCAATAGTTGATTTAAGACTGGAATTACAAGACACAATAGTACGAGACATAATGGAAAATGAGGAAACTAGGAACTCTCTGGATCTACTAGAGGCGAGGATTTCGCATATATATAAAATGAGATATATTAATAGGCAATAAAACCGAAACAATAAATAATTCTACGAATTACACTACTGAGCAACAAACTCAAGCAAATGTATATAGACTATATTCTTTGTGTCCGTGTAACCATATGTTCGTCCACTCGCTCGTTCGTTCGGTCGGTCGATTGTGTATTCGTTGGTGATGAATCGGGTATTATGTATGCATGGCGAGTGAGTGTAAGAGCGATATTTCAGTCTAGAGTAATGGTTGAATGATGTCATGCGAACTTTGTGGATTTTAGATCTTCTCCACGGTCGTGGCAATCGAGTACCCGTTACTAGAAGACAGAAATACCTAAAACTAGTAATAACAGAGCGATCACGATGCTGTACGTATGATCTAAAATAAAACCTTTTCATCGCTCCCAGAGTTGCTACAGACTTGTAGTGAGGACAGCGCTCCAACTCTGGATGGCAAGAACTTAAAAACTGCGGAAGAAATATAATGCAGCGAGTGCGCGAGTGAAAGTGAGAAAATGCGTGTGATGTGAGGTGATGGGCGCGGCGAGTCTTGAAGAGAGAAGAGGAGGAGTTCCCGGAACCAGCCCCGATCCATGGATCTGGAGGAGAAATCCCGCTGCCCGGGGGTCTGAATCAACTCGACCGGCTTGGAGCCGCATACAGAATGAATGGGAGTATGAATGGGAGTATGAATGGAGGAATGAATGTGACTTTGTGTGTTTTCTATAAAATATTCAGTTAGTGATACTAGGGGACATATAGTTTGCTGGGATAAAGTAAGTTACAAATAGTATAGATCAGGTAATGGGAAAAGATTAGAATTACAAAAAGGAAGACAAATAATGTAAAATAGGAACTCTCTAAGCTCAACAAGAGAACGGATACAAAATAGGAGTGGCAATCGTGTTAAAATACTAATAATAAAGATAATAAACACTAAAGTGTGAATGAATGAAAGAAAAAAATACACAAAACTAAAATTGTTATAAATCAAATCAGAGAAACGTACAAATAATAAATAAGAACTAAATGACAATAATAAAAATTAAAATAATAATGTCACAAACAGATATAAATGAATAAATAACTGAGGATTGTATAGATCAAGTCTCTTGTATATGTAAAATAGTGTATGCATTGCTAGTAGAAAAAGTAAATAGTAACTTTCCCCCCAACTCGCGGAAATAGGGCCCAGGTTTATCCATCGGGAACTGGGCTACAGAAATATCCCCCTTCAGTCCTCATATACTCTTCTTTCTTTTTTTAATACCAGTTTAAATCTATGCAATTTCAGGTCCTACGGACTCCGTGAATCGACGCCGAGAAGGGGTCGAGACGGGGAGACCACTTGGGGGATGGCCTACCCCAGCTTTGTGGAGAATCCTTTTTAGATTTCTTGCACCCCTCAGGCGCTCGAAACAAAGCTGTGCTAAGAGAGCAAAGAGGTAGGGGTGGCTGGAGGGTCCTTAAATAAAATTCGAGGGAGCTGATCAGCAAGCGCGATAGTGTAATAGCGTCCCTTAGCCTATAAAATACTTACCTAGGCCATAAATATAAGTTAAATTGATATAAATGCTAGACGAAAGACTAAATTGCTAGACTCCCGGAATACTGCTTTTCGTGACTGTACGTGTACAGCTCTCCCCTCGGAAAGACTATTCTGAAAGGATTTGTAAATCTCACAAATGAAAATATTGATTTAGGCCACAGGAACAAGATCAGGTCAAAATTTGATCATCGAGTCTCCGAGTTTCAGAGTCAGTCTGGTTTGAATTTCAATATAATTTAAGGCCTTTAGGCATCTGAGGCTCAGGCCGGGATAGGGTGGAGGAGAGGATGTTGCCATGACCTCTGTTGCAGGTACCATGCTATGCTTCGTATGACTGAGGAAAACTGGGAAAAACTCAGTGAGGATGGTCGGCCGCTGGGATTGATCCCAGAACCTCCCAAATGCTAAGCTAACGCTCTACCACTGAGCCACGGCCGCTCAGTGGAGAGCCAATCTGGTGATTGATACCGATTCAGTCGGTGAAGACTGGGTCACCGAATCACCTATGTCCGGGTCAGGCCAGATCACCAAAAGTAACAGTTTCAGCTCTGGTTGTAGGGGTGCAGAACTGAACACTGAATTCTAAATTCCCTTCAATAAACTAATTTATCCGTTTCACATACACCACTATAATAATCACAAATAATATTAACAATGCTATTATAATTATTAGTAATATAGTAGTCGTTTTATAGTTACAGAACTTGGTGGTCGAGAAGCGACCTGGTGTTAACTGAGGAAGTGTGTAGTTATCAAGTGCTTTGTGTGTACAGGAGATGTGTTACAGACCAGACGAAGTCTTTGGTCTCTCTCTCTCTCTCTCTCTCTCTCGGATTGCTTTTATCTGTGTAGTTATGAAAGATAGGAATTGCGACAACGACCGATAACCGCATAAATGAGAGAAAGGTGAAAATATTTTTAATATATCAGTATTCGTAATTAGAATGACAACGTCTCTTTTCTTACTAAACGGATAAATTCAACATTTTTTAATGGTTGCAAAGTTACATTCGAAAATCTCTTATAGCTATCCTTCTATGCCGCAGTTTGGATGATACAGTTCAAGTAAATTGAACTAATTTAAAGCACTACCATTACGAAATAAAAATAACTCCGCTGTACATTCGCTGTTGTTACTACTAATCTAGTCTTTACTAGAATGTTAGCACGTCAACTTTCTATTCGTTGGTGTGAAGGGATGGAGCATCACATCCCCATTTATTTCTTCAACGTTATCAGGAACTTCAGCGCTGCTCGAGTTTCATATTCACATTTTTTCGACAACATGATTGCGTTGCGTGGTACTTTCCTTCAATTACTGCTAACAAGACTGATTACCACAAACAAGCTATATACATATGTGTATCTTCCAATAAGCCCTATGAAAAATGAGTCAGTATTGTGGTATTACTTTACATAAAATGACTATGCTACGACTACTGGCGGTTGCTTCAATCAACGGTACACGATTTCTAGCTAACACAGCAATACTGTGGCGTGGCAACCCACTGCTGTTGTCTGCTTTACACGCATACTTGTAAACTGTTTAAAAAATTGAAATCCACCTTATATATCTACTAAAAAAGCAGCTGAATTAAAAAAAAAATTTAATATGCTCGCAGAAAATTATGAAATCGTGTAAAACTGAAGGATATTTTTCCCTTAAAAAAATATTTCTGCCACATTGCAGGAAGCATATTCATTACATCACCTCTGCTCTCTCTATCTCGACACAACCACTTTGTTTCGTTCTTCCACTCTAACCTAGCGCTAGGAATAGCAAGAAAGCTGGGCAATGACTGGAATCAAGAAATCAACAAATCCACCAATAATGAAGCCATTCTCTCGGCATTTGTGCGTTTGTCTAAGGGTTTGTAGTTGCAACTTGAGCTCATGACCGCAGCCCTATAGTTCACTTTGCAGCACTAACGTCGATAAATCATGGGATCCACTTCTAGGTCGTTAGCTTGCAATTTGCACTCAAGCGCCAGATTTACCAGTTTGCATATTTTGTGCTGACAACGAGCGACAGCGACGCCAACGTTCTTTCGTCAGCTTAACGAAGCTTGAACATCGTTCACCGCGCATGCGCTCCACACTGCTACACGTATACCTCTAACAGGATTAACCGTTATTATTTTTATTTTTTAGCCACACCTCGTATTAAATTCCCCTTCCTTTTTACGTTTCCATAGTCTAATCTTTTAATAATGTGATTATTACAGAAAGTACTTTAAAATAATTTATGATATGATTAGGAAATCTTTTTACATATCTTAATCACCGGTTCAATGAGGGTATTTAAAATTGATCACCTTCAAAACATCTCAATACAAATATAATTTTGTTTAATAAAATAACTGGAGGTAGCAACAAACATGTAAAATCAGTAGAGAAAAATCTGAAGTTATAAATCACTCAACTGATTGATTAAATAATTGATTAATCCTTCAGTAATCGTAGTAAACAACGAGATTAAGTCATATACTTAGAAGATTATTCACTTTATCTTAACACTTGGAGGATACCTACTTTTTGTACAAACTTATATTCTGTTGCTATGTGCTTGTAAGAACTTTCTCTAGAAAATATTTGGAAATTGCATAGCATTAAATAAAATTTAGTCGTATCTAATACCCTGTACATAAGTCTTTTTAAGCGTGTTATGCCCGATGATTCAGGAATAAAAATGATAGACAGTGAAAATTGGCAAAGAGGAACATAAATGAGGTTAAAAGCAGCGTCCATCTTGTGATTAGGGTGACCACCTTTTACTTTTGCCCAACCCGGAGAATCGGAGATTTAAAAAAAGTAAGAAAGCGGGCTGTGGGACAGAGCAGAGTCCCAGCATGAAGTCCAGTGTCCCCAGTACTAGAGTGGGTGTGGGGGATGAGAATCCAAGCGAGTATTTCATTTTTAGATTAATTTTAATAGTTTTACTGGACAGAGCAAAAATTGTAGATAAATTGCGTGCATTATTACGAGTAAACGAATACATAATTAATACGAACACCAAATAACGATTTGCTAATATTTCAGTTAAGTTTGATATGTCAAGGTACAGTAATTACATATTATAATCATTGTTAATATTGAAGTAAACTTGTACTTATATTTTTTGTTGTTTTTACAGCATGCTAGTAGTCCCTTCTGTTTTTCTTTTGCCAATTACGCGCTGAATTCTTGGCATGACATATTGCAGTTCAGCTTGGTACATAGTTCCGTTTTGACTAGGTTCACCCGCATTCTGTTTCGTTCGCCTGTCCACAAATTTGACATGAGAGAAAATGCATGCTCTACGTAAGCGTTGCTTACAGAAATGGATAGTACTTTCGCGACAAGTTTGTAAAGTTGAGGAAAATCCGAGTATTTGAAAATTTTCGACCAGACTTCACCGACATGTATTTGTGAAGGTATCACCATCAAATTTTCCCAGAACTTCATTTGAAAGTGTAACCTTATCGTAGAGGTCATATTTGTTAACATCTAGTTTGCAAGAATCGGCTGCTGTAATAACTGCATTGAACTGAATTGGTCGGTTCACTTGATTCAAGATGGTGATTACTGAAAAATGCTTGAAAGGAGATGTTTCATAATTGTGGTACTTCTTTAAGTACGCCAATGCTCTTCGATAAACTTCAGTCGCCTCGTAGATAAATTTACGCCTTTTAGTATCCTTAACGTGTTCTAAGGAAGATGTTGCCTTGCTGCCAAAGAACTCATCTTTTAACCGACTTTCCAACTTCACGCGTAGTTCTTTGCGTTCATGCAATCATGCCACCGTGCATAGTACACTATCCTACTAACCATTAGTGCTTTATTCGGATTTTGGAAAGAATGATTAAATAGTGTGTCGTCACGGCCACTCTGAGAATTACTCCAATTTCTGGTTCCCATGCGGCTTACCATGTTTTTCCGATTGTTGGACAGCGTGAAACGGTGAAAGATGTAACCGCCTGTCCATAACAGAAGTAATGTCAGGTACGAAGGGCTATATGAAAGCATCTAAATTATTTGATCTACCTCAAAGTACTCTTGACGATAGGGTAAGAAAAGCCAGAACAGATCAGTTGTCCCCTACAAAAGCGTCAATGAAGGGCATTGGACAGTACAGAACAGTTTTTGCAGAACAGGAGAAAGAGTTGGTGGATCACATTTTGGTGTTGGAAAGTAGGATTTTTGGATTGACGTTAACCAGATATTCGTAAGGTAGCATACGAGCTAATGGTGAAAAATAATGTGAAACATTCCTTTAATGGTGAACTAAAAATGGCTGGTACGGGTTTTTTTAAGAGGCACCAGAAAAAGCTTTCCTTGAGATTCCGAAAAAACATCCATTTCAAGGGCCACATTTACAATGTCGATGAGACAGATATTACTACTGTTCCAAACAAGCAATCCAATATTTTGGCCTTAAAAAAAAGAGAGAGAGAGAAACAAGTGGGTGCCCTCTCATCTGCTGAACGTGGAGTTTTAGTGACAGCTGAAACTTGCATGAGTGCTTCAGGCAATTTCATGCCCACTATGTTCATTTTTGCTCGCAAGAGGGACAATCCCCTGTTACCGGATGATGCACCCCCGGATCTTTTGTTCAGTACCATCCAAGTGGATGGATGCAAACAGATACATTGGTTTCAGAAGTTTGTGGAGTTTTCAAATCCTACTCCAGATAAACAAGTACTCTTGATTCTTGACGGTCATGCCACACATACTAAGAGCATCGAACTTCTCAACCTTGCCCGCGCTAACAACGTAAGTTTATGCCTTCCGCTACGCTGTTCACATCGGTTGCAACCATTGGATGTTACATTCATGGCCCCTTTGAGCATTTATTACCAACAAGAAGTTCGCAAATGGCTCGCTATGCATCCAGGTAGGCAAGTAAGAATTCCTCGAGTGGCTAAGCTGTTCGGCGCTGCATTTCTCAGAGCGGCAACTGCGCAAACTGCCGTGAACGGATTCAAATAAACCGGTATCTACCCATTCAATAGAGATGTTTTTCCAGAGCACTTATTTGCTCCATCAGAGACAACAAATAGGCCTGAGGCAAATCCTACAAACGTAGCCGACACTATTACAACACTCAACAATGATGTACCTCTTGAGGCTCTTACAATAACCAGTGTCCCTGCAACCAGAATTGACAATTGTACAGCAGAAGATTCCGCTTTAGACCTCTCGAAAATCACATGCAGATGAAGATCCACACAATCAGCCCTGCTGTTCAAAGAACAAAGGCAAAGGAGGAAAAACTGGCAAAAAGAGGAAACTTGCAAGATAACAACGTAAGAAGAGAGAACGAAAAGCTGTACGTGGAAAAAGTAGATCTAAGACTGAAGTGATTGCTCGTCTGAGGAAGAGGAGGACACTTCAGCAGATGCAACGATGCATTTGTTGCAACGATCTCTACTTCAACTCAAGAGAATAGGAAGGATGGATCCAGTGTATAGAATGTCTCGGCTGGGCACATGAAGACTGCTGCGGTGCGGATGAAGACGATGCCTTTACGTGGACTACTGCCAATAAGCCTTATGTTTAACCACGTATAATACAAAACTAGGCTATTTTTCAAAAAATGTTATCATTTATTCATTTCCCATATGCTTAACATGTACACCCGGTGTTACTCCAACAGTGGGGTAATTCCGGGTGGGTTGCCTTTTGTATATATATAATAATAATTGACAGAACCTATTACATTTTTGTAGTAACAGTCTTCACGAATTATAAATGAAGAGTAATTTTACTGATTTTCATTACATTTTGTTAACAATCTTGGCTTTGGCAAATGGCAAAACAACAAACTACCCGGTTCAACCCCACTTTCCCCTAATTAAGAATGGTCGCTAGTGATGAATTAATATTTTTAAAAACACAAAGACATTATATATATAGTTTCACATGAATACAAGAGTAAGGGAAAAGAAGGGAACCGGAGGGATTACGTAATGATCTCAAAAGTGAAGAGCAGCTCTTTCAATCCCTGGCAATAAAAAAATCTAACTTGACCCTCGCTCGGCATTACGTGTGTTTCAAGAATATACAATTCAAAAGCACATTAAAATGTTATGAACATACATACAGAAGGGAGGAGATTTTAGTAACTTTAAAAGAAAAAAATATATGATTTAAGGAAGTAAAGTATGGCATGACAGGCGACGGAACCGAGGGCAACCATGTTAAAAAATATAAAAATATGAATAATTATTAACAAAATAATTAACTTACACCAATGCTTTCTGGAAAACAAAGAAAAATAATTGTCCTGCTTGGGGATCCAACCAGTGCCTCCCACGCAGCAAGTCGACGTTCCCTACTGACTAAGCCACCAAGACAGATGAGAATGAACTATTTCGAAACGCATTTTACAGCACACAAACTGTGACACGTCACGGAACAGTGCAAGTAAAGTGGCGAAAGTAATCATACAGTACCGTTGATGCCCCCTTATACGCTATGGCGTGGCTCTCGGGGTTAATTACTGTCGCGAGAATCTCCAGTACCAAGACAATTCCTCCTCTTGCTTACTTGCGTTATTTTTATCCTTATTCCTGAATCGCCGAACCTTTTCCTGCCCACGCTGTTCTTTTTCCCGCTATTTTAAGCTTGTCCTTCCGTTCTAGTTACTTCTCCAATTTCCTTACAAACTGTTTTCTTTTCCCTTTTGTATCAAAATATATGAAGAAAGACGAAGGGAAAGATTGTATATATTATAAAGTATTATTAATCGGGTTTGTATTTTTACTTCATGCCTTAGAGTTTCATTCTTCACATATTTCAGCTTTGACTGTGCAAGTGTCATCTCGATTTGTACTGTTTTGTGAATGGAAAACAAATGAGTAACAGGCGTACAAATGGCCAATGTTTATATTTTAAAAGAAGTTCCTGTGTTGATAATGACTAACTATGAGTAACATCATTACGTGTACAATTTCTCTTTTTATTCCTCATATTAATTGATCGAGTAATCAGTGTGAAGTGATTTCACGAAAGAAAATGACCAAAACGTGGCGGGCGGCTGCTGATATCTTTGCAGTGTTGTACAACAAACACATTATCCTTAAATATATTTTTTTTTTTTTATTTATAAATCAGTGAAAGATCAACTTCACCTACACTCATAATGGAATTATATAATTTTGCTCCTTTGCGTTCAAGAAAGCCATGTTCTCTTTTAGGGAGAAATGTTACTGCACAACATGATTTATCTGGTTGGCACAAGAGAATCGCAACAACCACCTTAATAAGCGATTTGTATTGGATGTATCTTGAAAAATGCCTAAGTAATGACAGATTTTGCCAACGCCAAGTCCAAGCTATACAGAGTCATTCTCCCTAGCTTCAATTATGGGATATTTAATCTTGGAAAGCATTCCCCATAATTCCTACCATCGACGTAACGAAAGGCGTATGAGTAATATGGGCAGTAACATTTCTTGGCCTAAGCATGAGATGGCTGAAGATCATAAATGAAATTAACTTCATTTTATTTTCTAGTTTTCTTGTTGGTGGATGAGTCATTTCTCGATTAACGTGGATTATTTTCGCGTAATTCACAAGATATTTCTGCTTGTAAAATCTCTGCATACTTTTGCCTGTGAAAATCATCCACACTATCCAGGAAACATACAAGTGTTAATCTTTGTATATTTACTCGTCACACTTGCTTATTCTCATTTGCCACTATTCAAACTGTTATGAAACTGTCATAGAACAGTATCATTAATTTTTACCAGATTATTTGAACGAACAGTAAAAAGGATCAAAGAAGGTGGGCATTATTGTCGACCCAGAACCCGGTTGTCTTTCATTCGTGCGAGGTAGAAATATTCTCATCTCGATCCTTGACAGATCCTTAAATTACTATGAATATGGATACAGTGTTCATTATGTAGTGAGTGTATCCGCGCAAAGCTCACAGTCATTTGGAATCAACCGCAAAAATACATAATTTCAAAAGTTTCCGGGTGCGCTTAGTTGACTAAGGAGAGTTAAGTATTATGTTCATCGACATCATCATCTCTGCAATCTGGCATTGCTGCATACTGTGAGATGCAGAGATGATCATACAAATGTTCCCATTGTCAAATATCACATATCAGTAGCATGGAAATTAGCATACTACACACAACAAATTGAACAATTGTATGTAAACTCATTTGTTTCATGCAAGAAGCTCGATGCCACATCTCGAAATTCCTTCGAACTATACGCCATCTCATTGCAACCTCATCGAACGGGTCACGAAACGAACCATCTCCTTTCGAATCAACAGTACACAGGAGGTCTAACAACTGCCTACGAAGCCAAACAAATAATTCTATTCACAGATGATTCTTTAATACCTTATATAAAATCCGAATTAAACAAAGGTTGTCATCGTTCCGGAAAGTATAGCTTGGAAAGATTTATTGTCAGCACTGAAGATATACCGGAAGCACAAATACAGGAAATCAGTAACAAAACAAGCTGTTATTCCATTTTATCTCAAGCCACACGCCCCAAGGTCAACATCATTAAACAAGAAATTAAAGTTTGAGTTATATCCCTGCGAACGAGCACCTCATGATTCTGCCAGCCGAGAAGGGAAATTGTGCTGTAACAATGAAGGTAGAAAATTATAGAAGATAAATCCAAGCAGGCACATCAGAAGAGTGTTAAGAGTCTATTGAAATAACCACAAACCATGACAATTTTAACAGAAAAGATTTTAATTCGACGCATTCAAATTATATTCCATTAAAATTGAAAGTGCAAAGTTAAACGAGTAAAGAAAGAAAAGAACCTTGCAACATAATGAAAGTACTCTCTGTATAGAAAGATGGTTTATATTACTATCAATGGTTGTTGATAGAGAGTTTCATATTGAAGTTAATTAAAATAGGCTGACAAGACTTACGTACTCTATTATAAAAAATAAACACAGTAAGCGTAACAGTTTCGGTTTTCCATGAACGCCTTCTTCGCACAGAACACTCACCAACACTATTGAGTTCACAATAAGCTCCAGGGCTGGGTTGCAAGAAAATACTTAAGTGTAAAATCTGACTTAAATCAGACCATCGAGCTCTACATAATACTGGAGTGACTACTTAGTGTTAAATGTAGACGCCAGAGCAAAGATTTAAACTTGTATGTCCACTTCCAGTCTAAACCAATATGGATCAAATTTTCAGTTCTAACTCAGTTTTATACGCTTCTTATCACTGTGCGGCCCGTTTTATGATTTAAGTAGTCACTCCAGTATTATGTACAGTTCGATGGTCTGCTTAAGACAGAGTTTACACTTAAGTATTTTTCTTGCAACCCAGCCCAGAAGGCCAAGAGATCCTTTCTACATTTTCCGCCAATCACGTTCCAAGTGTTGCAGGGATTATTCACTTTCCGCAACTTTAACAAATTTCAGCCAATCATAGTTCGTTAACAGGTTACTGCCTATAAGGCCACGCTCTTAGTGAACTAGAACGGTATATCAAACTTGTAAAAGATATACTACAAAAAAGGAAACTGAATCCAGGCGCAATACGAGCGTCTCGAATTTTAGTTTAATTTCCGAAGGTAGTTTAATCGGACGTGATTGGCGGAACAAATAGAAAGGATCTCTTGGCCTTCTGGTGCTTACTGTGAACTCAATAGTGTTCATTAGTGTTTTGTATGAAGAAGCTGTTGATAGAACACGAACTGTTATGCTTACTTTTTTTTTTTGTTTATTTTTTTTTTTTTTTTTTAACAGTAACATGTAGAAGCCTTGCCGCCAGCCTATGTTAATTAACTTTAGTACAAATACAAGTCCTCAACACATGTAATTTTCATCGTGTAAAAAATTGTTTATACGCTTAAGGAGAAGAAACATATGGCCAGAACCATTTACATACTAGCAACGCTTCGTAGCCCTAAGATACCTTAGTACTTCATTACATATGTACCACTGATGCAGCAACGCAAGATTTGAAGGAATAGTGAACCATTTACGTACTAGCAACGCAAGACAGATGTTTCGTTTTAAATTCAGTTTTTTTAAGCGCTGTTCATTGTTAGTGTTGATTGTTAGGTCACATCTATCTTCTTCCCCTTTTTTCTCTCCTTGAGCCTCAACGATTTAATATATAGGGACCGTACAAATTTATGCGAAACTCTCGCATCATAAGCTTTCATGTGATACCACATTGTAGGGTGGAGAATGTGGTTCTCGAAAAATTAGGCCTGATCGAATTCTGGCCTGATCAGAGCAAATCATACATGATTCCTGTGATTACTTGGAATGAGGAGTCAGAAAATGTAAGCAGTTTCTGAGACTATCAGTAAAATAATACAGAAACTATGTATAAGTGAACTCCAGTTGTGTACTTACCGGCGAAAGCAGAAGCAACAGCAGCAATGAGGAACGACAACGTGACTGCAGGTCCTGCGACATCCTTAGCCACGGCTCCTGCCAACACGTACACTCCGAGACCAAGAGTGCTTCCCACGCCGAGAAAAGTTAAGTCAAGCACCGTTAACACTCTTGCTAATTCTGACTTCTCCACCGAATCATCATCAAACTGTTTCTTACGAGACAAAATTTTGTAGATGCGAGCTGCCATTTTTTGGAGCTATCTGAAAATAAGAAAAGACACATTCAAGTAGAAATAACTACCGTATTTCAAGTTTCTATAGTGTTTGTATCTAATTTTATAGTCACACATATGAATGTATACCTGTAATGCATATTTAATTTATGGGCACCCTAGTTCCTACAGGGTGCTGCGTATTCTAGCTACTAATGTCAGTTGGCAGCCCTGTCGAACTGCACGTGTGCATGAGTGGTACTCACGAAGGAAGATGAAAGACGAACAATCGTTCTACTATGGCGCAAACACGGATCGTAGCAGTGAAGGCGTTTATCTATTGTTTATCTATCGTTTGTCTATCTATAGACATGCGGAAAAGTTTTGTCGCATGTCTATAACTCACTTTTCTTATTTCAAAAATATAGTGAAATAATGCATATATTTGTTTAAATATATGGACAACACATGGCAAATATATACACAATCAGATGACACTTTTGAGAAACATCTAAATGATACACATCTAAATGACAATATTTTCAAAAATATAATCTTACTTCGACAAAATATTCTAAGTTCAAAAATCTACTAAGTTGTATAGTTCTTTCGTTTTATCTCGGAGTGCGATATTTTTGTAACACAATAAGAACTACTTGTATTAATCCTAATTTTAATTCTCGTTAGTAGATGTCACACACATGAGGGCAATCCTCGCGAATTTGGGAGATATTGTTGAAAGACATGCGATAATACTTTTGTCCACAATTGTATCTATCATAGGCACCTTCTTTGATAGAATTGACACGAACATCGTAAACGAGCTGGTGAGTTTGAGGACGTAAACTATATATATTTTTTGTTTGTTGTTAAAATGGACTCCGAACTACTCCCTTCAATGCACCGCGATGGGAATAGATTTTGACCACGCGCACAGAAAGCAAGAAAGCTAACCTCTCGGCCACTCAGAGGTCATGGACGCCTTCCTATGCCGCATCAACCACTGCAATGGGAGATATTTCGCGTACCTTGTTTTCAAGACGCGCCGATATTCGTATAGTGGGTACTGTATTCGATGCATACGTGCAGTTTCCAATGCCAGGGCAAAATAAAATTCGCATGTCATCTCACAGTTAGTCTTTTACACGTCACCTGGAATTGGTAGATACAGTACGCACCACCATGTATATTATAAGGTAGACTACAATCTCTTTCTTTCTAGGGTAAGAAATGGGAAAAAGTTATTATACAACTTCCCAAATATATAATTCATGCACTTTTCCGGAAGGACCAAGAACAAATTTGGAAGAGACCCAATCAACAGTTCAGTGGTGACAATCGCTAATTTCGGACAAGCACTGGAAAGGTGACGCGGGTTCAAATCTCACGCCGGCGATCCTGACAGACTTTTCCCCACGTTTTTATCAGTCACAACAAGCTAGTCACAGCCTTCCTTAAGAGTCCTCGCTGAGCGACGCCATCCCTAACGTGGCGCCATGAGCAACATCTCTAAAGGCAATGGCAAATTAGAAAGAAAACAAAAGTTAAGAGTGAAAAGGTTCAGAGATTTGATGCGTATTACTTACAAACTCCTTTCTTTTAATGCTGCAATTAAGGAGCAGCAGCAAATTTGACTCCATAATCTGTAGAACTGTGATAAACTAAAATGTATGTTGTTACACATGTCAAACACTCTTGTTCGTTCTTCGAAATTTCAACCAGATTTCACCTAAGGGTGTCTGAAATTCCGGAATGAAAGTCAGGATTCCGAAATGTCGTAATTTCAAAGAGTAGAAATCGTAGAATCTCTGAACCCAAGGCGTTTCGAATTCAGGAATTGACTTTGGGCTTCCCAACACCCTTAATTTCACCCTTTAAAGAAATGTAGTTTCCTGAGAAATTACACAGTATTTTTCGAAGGTGTATACTGTGCTATTTATTTATTATTATTATTATTATTTTGCATATTCCCCGTTTCATTAATCCTAATAATAGGATTCACTTTAACTTTATTGTTTAAATGATTTTGGATTCATTTGATACATTTCTCACTGGAATAGACCCTTTAGTACCTCAGGATTATCTTCGAGCTGCTCGCTTAAAGTTGCACACAGCAATGTTGAAGTTTGTTCTTACCATTAACATAGCCTGAATGGACTCAATTTCCCTATACGAGTAGTGTTCGATTTGCCAGGGGGGATGCCGGGGATTTTCCCTGGTGCATGAGGATTTCATCGCTGGTTGTTGATTCCGAATATCACCCCAACCTGGCATAAAATCTTTGTATTTGTACCAATACAGGCACTATATTAAAACTTACTAGCAGCCACTAGTCTTAGGATCCCCCCTTCCTAATTTATAACAAATCGAAACTTGTATACGAGGTTTTCTCCGCCCAGACAGAAAGAAAATATCATCTTCGAAGGGGCATAGGTGTCCGGGGAAGCAACATTTTTTTTTTCCCAGTCCAGTTTTTGAAGTCCTTTGTTTTGATTGGCAAGTGAATAACATAAAAAACTGGACTGGAAATAATAATCTCGCGTCCGGGAGACAATAGTTCAGTAAACATTTTAAGGTTGTTGCGGGGAATGTTATTGTGTTTGAGATTTGTCCCCTCCACCTGTAGTTGCCAGGTACGTGTGTGCTCTCAGCGGAACTGGGTTTTCCTGGCAAAATATTTCTTGTTGGTTAAGGCATTATTATTTAATTTTTTTGGAAATTGTGGACAAATCGGGAACCAAAACATTTGAAGACGGAAGTGTTATTTCGAGGACCGTCTGCAAAAATTGGCTACGAATGGTAACCTTAATACTTAGTTTGCCGAACTTTGACGATTAAGTCAAGGTCTCTTCAGTCCAGGGTTTACTGTATTGTTTAAAAATAAAAAAATCCTTTAGGATTTTTTTTTTTTCACATCCACATTCTAATTTCCTCGATCCTGTCTATTACAGGAAGCAGCTCACTGATATGGAACCGTATAATGGGTGGGCTGGCAGTGAACGCCCATAACGTTTGATTAAATGAATTCCATTTGGATTCCCCTGATCAGTTTCCATCGGTAAAATTATAAAATCAAGGTTTTTCGTTTCAACTGAAATAAACATCTCACCAAGACACTTATAAATAGAGATGGTATAATTACCCTATGTACCTTCTACGTATTTGCTTCGTTAATCCGAAGAAAGTCATGGAAAATCTCCGTCACGATAACCGACAGCAGGGCTCGAACCTACGTGCCTCCGCAGTGCTATGAAGCGGGTCACTGGGTCAAGGTCTGGACCGGGTCATAGAGTTTATATTTGGGACCCGGAGGCCAATGCAGAAATTAAATTATTTCCTTATTATGTACTGCTGCTTTTGAACAGTCTTTGATAAGTGACCTGGTCCAGGGGTGCTACTCCTACACGCAGGAAGTTTCTAACAATTGTGCACAGCGACGTAAGTCGGGTGGCAATACATTATTCCATTGTTATTCATATATTTATATTATTTTAAAAGTATATTTTTTTTAGTAAGAACTTCTTTATTCTAAAATAAATACTAGAGCGCAACCATGCTGCATTTGACTGGTTGCAAAACACTTTAGGATTTGGGTGGCAAAACATCAACTTACAAAATATATAGGGTAACGAAAAAGTATCGGAACACCGAAATGACCCCCCCGCAAAAAAAAAAACTTTCAGAAACACTTTTAAAAAAATCGTACTAAAAAGTAAAAATTAATTTTGTTTATGTATAACTAAAAACAAAAGCATGGGGCGTGCCAATTAAAGAATTTATAGTGATTGATTATAAATGAAAATTTTGTTATGCATGACTAAAAACTAAAGCTATTTTTTACTTTTTAGTAAGGTATGGTTTCAAAAAGTTTTTAAAAATTATTTTTTAATGTCAGATATGAGTCTTTTTAGCTATAACAATGTGAATGTGAATGAGATGAATGTGAATTACGTATATGCAGAGTATGAAGTACAAACTACGCTTGGAAATAGGTTGGATATATCATATGAGGTCTTTCCTAAATGATCTTGCCTCCCCACAAGCGAAAACAGAAATGAAGTCTCTGATGGCTACTAGCATAATCTCTGCAAGACTTCCACACGTCTCACGAAAACAAGCTGAATTTTACTTAAGGTCTTTAGACAACTTTGACTGAAAGTGAATGAAAACAAGAAAACTTCAAAGATTGAAGTAAGTTCAAAACAAATGCACATTCGTGCATATTTATCCTATTAACAGTAGACGTTTGATGTATTAAAGCTAACTTTTTTTTATGTTCAATTTAGACTCTTCTAGGTTTTTTTTACTTATTTAAGCTGTTTTTAGGATCAGATTTATTTCATAATCAAATGAGCGAAACCGT
The DNA here is from genome assembly GCA_022664845.1 of Lepisma saccharinum. Lineage (NCBI taxonomy): Eukaryota > Metazoa > Arthropoda > Insecta > Zygentoma > Lepismatidae > Lepisma > Lepisma saccharinum. Next base: position 15,179 of record JAGDQP010021158.1, on the reverse strand, counting down.
AGTTGGAAGAAGGAAATAAATCCAAAAATCTGTTTTGAGAGAAATTAACAAAAACTGTAGAACATTTTTATTATTTATTGAAAGGAAACAATATTTTTACTGAGTATTCAGAACGGTCTTCTGATCTTCCTGTACTGCTCAGATAATTTTTACGTATTGAATTTTTTCTGGTAGAATTAAAAAAAAAAGTTGGTTTATTTATCCTTCTTCCAACTGATGGAAAACCCGTCTGCACAGGTGATTAGACGTGAGTATGAAAAAATCAACCAGAAAATGAAGAAGAAATGAAATAAAAGCCTTCAAATGAATATTAGTTACAAGAAATTTATGCACAATGAACTCGAGTTACAAGTAAGTAAGAAATCCAGATTTTTTTCTGCTCCCAACTGACAAATTTCGCGCTACGAATGGACAAAACTGCTGTTATTCCGTAACAGTGATAGCAATAGTTGCTATAAGCAAATATGTTAACAATAGCAGTTAACATAGCAGTTTATAAAAAAATACTATCTAAATGCGAGTTATTTATTCCACACTGTGAAAAAGCAGTGTAAAAATGGACTAAGGTAGTTTAGTTCATACAACTGTTAGAAAACTATCGTACGTAATTATCAGAGTTTGAACTAACTGGTGGAGAGGAAACAGTATACCAAAACACAATTACAACAGGAAAATATAAAGCGGTGGGTACCGTGGGGAAGGGGAAGCGTAAACCTGTTTCATGTTGAATTAGTTTAATATTGTAAGCGTGATTACAGGGTGTTTATGAACTACACTGACAAACTTCTGGATGTAGTTCTTCTCGTCAAAAGAAGAAATTCGTCTGATAAATTTTCGAAATATGTTTAGATTCGGAGCTACAGGCTGCCGAAAGCGTGGAAAATGAACTTTGCAGCTTCATTTTTCCATCACCATGAACAGTAGAGTTGATGCGGCATGGTACAGTCAAAAACTTTAAATCTACACTATCCAAAAATGAATATTTCAAAAATTCGCGATGGGCGCGGAAGGGGATTCCCACAATTTATCTGAAGTAAAGATGGGTAGAAATGGTCATGAATGGGACTGTTTTATACCAGGAAACAATAATTCGTTTGCGCCAAGTCGATATCTCAAATATACAAACCAATGTTGTTTTTTGTTTGTTTTTTGTAAAAAAAAAAAGCGTGGTTGCATAAGTAGGAGTAAGAATTGCATAATTTCACCAAACGTTTTATTTATTTGTTATCAAAGAGATTCAATTTGATTGCCAAATTGAATGCTATGAATGATAAGTCATTTTTACTCACACGGGAAACAGTTTAATTCATACCCACTTCGACCTACGCTATCTTCAGAAATATTCCGAAATCTCCTACTTCCTGTGGGGAATCCCCTGCACGCCCACTGCGGAATTTTGAAATATGCATTTTCAAATGGAGCAGGTTTATAGTTTTTGACGATACTATGCCGCAACATCAATCAGCTTACTGTTTGTGGTGATAATATGAAACTCTAAAGTTAATTTCCCACGCTTTCGGTAACCTGTAGCTCCGAAACTATGCATATTCCGAAATTGTCAAAGGAACTTTCGTCTTGTTTTGATCACCTCCAGGTTTGTCGGTGTAGCTCAAACACCATGCTCAGACACACCGTGGATCCCCATGGAAAGTCCGAGGCCCCCTTCCAAAGCGAACTTATAGATACGTGCCTGATTAAACGTAAGAAGGGAGTGGGTAACCTGGGAACCCTGATCTAGGGGAACACAAAATGGTATTTGTTCCTATGCACTACCGGTTGGGAGCATTTGTGGCGCATTTATTCGATATAAATGTGTTAGATTTAGCGGGCACCAGAAGTACAAGACGTATTACTGTGCCTGTAGTTCCAGTAGGTTTCATCTCTGTCAGGTTTCGTCTCCAGAATTTTGTTGGAAGTTTTCAACCATGCAAAATAAATAAATATTTTGCACGGTACAGTGATTATTGGGAAGCTGTAAGTAGAATTTTAGGGTTTGCATTTATTTTTACCAAAAATAATAATGCTTAAGAACTCCTCCCATTTGATGGGTTCTGTCAGAATCCCTGGACTAAGACACTTGGGCACTTGTCCTTCTGCCATTAACGAGTGTCTACGGACAGGGACAATCATGACGTTAGCGTAAAAAATCCTAGAGTGAATAATTTCCCAATATTAATGTCTTGACAGTTTAATATGTTGCGACAGTTTGACGCCATAAATATTTTCATTGCGTATTAAAAAGAAAAAAGTACCTAATCTGACTTTTTCTAACCTATTGCTGTGAATTTTATGAAATATTTAAAATGCATAGTTTCCATCACCCAAAACGAAGAAAAAAGTCTAATCGCAAAACCAAAGCTGTTTTCAAAAGGAGAAAGGAAAAGGTGCTCTTTAAAAACAATAAAAACTTTACGTGAACGAGTATCGAACGCGGGATCACTGAAATTACCCATCAGGCCACGGAGCCAACTAACAATTAGCACTTTCGAGCTCTTTATACATTTTTGCAATGCTTAAATTATGCCACTATTTACGTAGTGTTCACACGTCATGATTGTTCTCTCCACAGGCAATCCCTTTTGTTCCATTCTGCGATTAGTTCTGCTTATTTAGAGAAAAGGAAACAATGCGTTTTACCATTAGCAAGCTTCGGAGAAAAACAGCAGTTAAACCAGTAGCTGCTATTTTCCATCAGTTGTGGCAGTACTAGCAATCTAGTCGAAGCAGCAGTGGAAAAATAGCTGCTACATCATTTTTGCCCATCTCTATTTCGCACCTGTTTTTGAAGGCGCTACTATTATTTTTTCTTTTTGCTTTCTTTGTGCATTCCATAGATCCGCGATCCCTTCTAAATATCCATAAACTTGATTTTCACATTTTTGGCGTTTATTGCCTTCTTCGATCTGCCGATTCAAATGACAAACGAAAATATGTTACAGTAGTGATGTTACTAAGTAAAGAATAAAATAGGTTAAAACCTAAGAATCCAGACCCTAGTAATAACACATGGAAATAGCCTCATATCCACGGAAAGAGCAAAAGTACCCCCGGAGGTCTGTAAATCTCCACCCACCCTCGGGAAGGCTAGTATGAAAGAATTTTGTTCTCGAAGTACTAAATACGATAACAACATTACAGTCTTTTTCTTTTAAATTTTCATAAATGAAGTTCCCGTACGCCATTTCACTTCTCCAGTAATCTCACAAATTACAATATTCATTGATCCAAAGGGACCGCGACAAAGTCTCTCCGACAAACTGTCTCTTTATTTGGTTAGTTGCCGACAAGGTGTCCAAATTACAAAGTGTCTCTACGACAAACTGTCTCTTCTCATTTCGTTCATCGGCGTCAAAGTGTCTCTCCGACAAACTGTATCGCATTTCTGAGAAGGGACACTTTGACGGGGTCGAACACGACAAACTGTTTCTCTTCCTCAATTAGGCTCATCGAAGATACATTTTGTCAAAATGAGGTCCACTTTGTCGTAGAGACACTTTGCCATCGTCCCGACCCAAACCACAGGAACAAGATCAGGTCACTGCGTCAAGATTGGGCCATCGGGTCAATTGGATCAAGATTCGACCATCGGGTAGCCGAGTCAGTCTGGGTCATTGAGTCACCTATGTTTGGGACATCAAGTCACCTATGTTTGGGACATCAA
>JAGDQP010021158.1:0-11508 GCA_022664845.1 Lepisma saccharinum | reverse complement strand
TTTGGGACATCAAGTCACCTATGTTTGGGACATCAAGTCACCTATGTCCGGGTCAGACCGAGTCATGAAGTCACCTATGTACGGGTCACCAAAAGTGACCCGGTTTCAGCACTGGTGTTATTGAGAAATAGTACATTTCTTAAGTACACTCAATGGATTTGTCAGATACGTAACATAACATCCGTGATTCTTATTATTATTACTATCATTGAACATCGAGAGGATCATGCCTGTAAATATTATTAGCATATGAGTTAATATTTCAAATAAATCTGTAAAATCTTGTGTAATAGCCACGCCACGCCCAGTCTAACAAATGACATTAGTATTACTGAAATGTTATTAATCTGGTTAATCGTGTGTATAGCCAATCCTATGATGTCTGATACCTTCAAGCCTATCTTATTGTTCTGCCCTTTCAATTTACATTCCAAAGTGACGCAACGCCCACCCGTGGGTTTCTCTGTCAAAGCAATTACAAGCTAGAATGTAAGTATTTGTATTTTATTACTCATTAACAGAATAACCACGATTAGATAACTCGGAGGGAGCTACGATATCCAAGCAATTATTCAATCACAGCTGAAAGTAAATTTGCGCTCTTTGGTCGAAGGGAATCGAAAGACGCGATCGTCCGCCACAACCTCTTGCCCGGAGGAAGTTGCTAATCCACTCGGCGATTCAACACTTCCTTATGACCGAACGGGCTCTCTACAGGCAATCCTATCAAACGCAACACAGACCTTAACCTCGTAAGCCACCGCTGCTAGGATCGACAAGATGATACAAGCCTACATGCTTCAATATTCAGTGTTTCTATTGTACAACTATGAAGATGACACAGCCCATTGTTCATTTGGGTAATAAAATACATTGAATCAAATTTATCTCATCTCTACATTTTACACAGGACTTTAAATCCAAATTTTGACAAAATCAAATACAGTAGCGTACATATATTGCTGTCCTCTGCTTCACCTTGATTGTACAGGTCATCAGAGCAGTGGCATAGCACAGAAATCTTAAGGGAAGGTATAGATTTTTAAAATCGCACAAATATAATTACATTCGTTTCTTTGGTTCGAAATAGTTCGTGGTGTCCTCAAATCTTGCAATGTTAATTTAACTCATTTATCGATGTCATACAATTATGAAATTTTGCACAGCGACGTAAGTCGGCTAACAATACAAGATCCCATTGTTACTTTCATATATTTCTATATATTTCTATATTTTAAAAGCACATTTCATTATTTTTAATATGGATTTTTTATCCTGAAATAAATACTAGCCTGCAACGATGTTGCGTTTGACTGGTTGCAGAACACTTTAGGATTTGGATCACAAAACATTAGCTTGAGCAAAAGTATCCAAACACCGAAATGACTAAAAAAAAATTAAACTTTTTAAGGGCATTCGGCATGTTAATGTGGACTTTGCAGAAAGTGCTTTCTGTAGATCTATACGTCAGAAACAACCATACTTTTTTCACTTCATTAGCAACTTCAGGTCTCGTACGATAATGTAACAGCATAAATCTATTCGGTAATTTGCATTATAGTGATAAAATTACTTTTCTTTACAATCCTAATTTTGTTCCAGTAGTCGCCACCCTAAATTTTTCTAGTCACCTATAGTCGTCACACCAATGCACCAGTAGTCGTCACCCTATGTACTGAAAATATGTATGATATCATATTCCCTTTTTCCATCTTCATGGATCTGAAGCTGGCCAAATTAAAGCGCTCTTGAAAGGAAAGAGAAACAAAGGGCTTGCTAGAAGAATTTTAGGTATTATTTTAAAAAAAAAACACTTGAATTGACTTCCTACATGGTGGAATACGTAGGAATTTAAATTTTGAATTGAATTTTATTATGTAAAGCATTTAGGCGTCTCAGGCTGAGGTGACTGGGGGAACGTATTAGAAAGTAGTTGACCAGGGCCTAGTTTGTGAGTATAATTCCGCCATTTGTCTGGTGTGTACGAGGGAAATCCCTGAAAACTCCTAAAAGTTCCCCTAGCGGCCGCCATTTGGATTCGCGGCCGCTAGGGAAACTTTTAGGAGTAGATTATGCTACGTTAGATGGAGAGCTGTTTCGAGTGTTTGTTACATGGTCGTCGCATGTGGAACGAGATGCAATTTGATGATTGCTGAAATCTGGTTGATGTCAGAACCCGATTTTCTATTTGTTTAAATACTTCCAGAACATAAATAAAGATGTGTCTCTGACGTCTCCAACTCATACATCTCCTGCTTCCTCAAACGTCTTCAGCTTTCCACAGAGATATTCCTCAAGAGTCAACAAAGCAGCATGTTTCTTACTTTGGTAAACTTTATTTTGATATGGACCAGTCTAGTAACTGTTGACTCCGGCCCGCCACGATTCGCCTTTAGCTGTTAAAATCCACACCCATGTCGGGACTCGAATCCGAGACCTTCGAACCGATGGCCTATGTATCTTACTTGAATTGCTATGTAGTCGTTGCGGGAAGAAGTACGCATAATAGGCGCTTCAGAACTGGAAATAATCTTACTAATATCTACTGACGAAGGATTCCGAAGAAACAGTACCACACTTACTTCGGTTAATGGCTTCATCCAATAACATACCATTTCTCGTTGATATTTGCAATTTTCTTCCAAACCGTTTGTTCAGTACGCCATTCGTGAAGAGTTTTATTCCATGACTTCTTCCGTAGTATAAATCCGTATGTCCATAGCTTGTACAGTATTAGTAACATTTCGTAATAAAGATAGAGGATAATCACGCATTGTTCACAAAAACGACGAGAGCGCAATGTCAAATGAGACGAATGCCCATCATAGAACAACAGCGAAAAGAATTGAATATATTACTTAAAATCTCATAAAACATTTCACTGGTCACTGCAGTTAAGTCCGCGGCAAGCGTTCATACTTGAAACAAACCAACGGAAGACACTGACATTTTTCGACAGCATTTCCTGCTATCAACACATCAGACATTCATGTCCATCGATCTAATCGCTCCTTTTGTTCTTCACGTCACTTCTGGATTTCTTCTGAGAAAGGATGCTATCCATTTTCTTTCTGGTCGTCCATCCTTAAATGTAAAGTCCTTATTCAGTTACTTTGCATGAATTAGATACAGTTTTTTGTATCTTCTTTCGTAATGTGAAATCATGCTTTACCAATCTAAACTATCCAATCAGCAAACATCTTTCCTCTTCTCCTGTAAAAGATGAATTTGAAACTATTTTTCTTTCAGTAGATGTCCTTCCTTTAGCATCAAATAAAGAGAGAGTATTTACCCTATCTTATATGTACTATCCCCACATTTTTCTCCCCTTACTCAAAAACGCATAAAAAAGGACTTTCAGTGGTCATTCACATACTTTTACAAAGACGAACTCAAAGGTGTTGGTCCGCCCAAACCTTGCCCTCTGTTCCCCTCAAAATTAGATAGTCTTGGCGTCCATGCGTTCTATACGAAAGAAAGCTGTACCATGTACGCATAACAATTACTACGTGCAATAAATGACTCCTAGAAGTCCAGTTAAACAATAAAATCAACATTTTAAATTACTCTTCTTACACTATTCGTCTAGGAGAATTAGATAAACAATTATGGTAGCAATCACAAAATAAACGAAACGAGGTCAATTAAAATGAATGCTGTGAAAAAGAAATCTGACATGGTCCTACTGATATCCATTGACTGCGTTAAAGAAAAATGTGTAGATTACGAAATTGATTCTTGAAACGTTTCGTTTTTATAAATTCGAATTATTTAATCTGGATGGATGAAGGACGTGACAGACTTTCTTACACGTGACAACTCCCCCACTGTTCAACTTCAAACAGCAATCGCATTTCAACTTCAATCGGGTAATAATAATAGGCCTAAGTCTGTCTTCTATTTATGTACATTCTGAATTAGTAGTCGTCACTACGATGTACCAGTACTCGTCACCCATGACGACTACTGGACAGAATAAGGTTATGACCATGAATTTTTTATCATAAGTTTGCCATCACATTAAACTTTCTGAAGTAAAAAAATTAAGTATCAATTTTTCACCAGTGTTCGTCACCCGTGACGAGCATTGGTGTGAAGTAAATTTCACTTGCGCCAATAGTCGCCACCCCACCCCAACAACCCCATAGCATAGAAAGTCGCAGTCAAGGCACGCAAACTTATCTTCTGATACTTAATTTTGATCATTAGAGAGATTTTATGTTCATGTAAACATTAGGTATAAGAATACCTAAAACGTCAATGCTTATTTTTTTAATGTTCGCTTGCTTAACACTTTTTAGTAACAAAACCACGAAACTTGCCGCCCAAACACAAGACATCTCTACTAAACGAAGTGACGCAGTCAACATATTTATGGTGCCAGGGACGCACAAGATTATGACTACTAAATTGGTCTGTCTTTGTCACCAAACGATGGAGGGTTTACTTATGTTCACACGTTTAGTTAAAACATGACTCCTGGAGCAGGGACGAGAACCTTACTTTTCTTAAACAGTTCGCACTAAAAAAATAAAAATAATTCTATTTATGTATGACAAAAAAAAAACATTTGGTGCGCCAATTGAATTTATAAAGTGATTTTATACGAGAGCGCGCCCTCATGCTTTTCTTTTTAGTCATGCATAAAAAATTTTTTTTTACTTTTTAATAAGAATTGTTTAAGAAAAACATGTATTTAAAAGTTATTATTATTATTATTTTACATGAACGAATTAATTGCAATTGTTCTTTATGCTAGAGCTTCGAGCGTTGGTTTAGCGATGGAGAAAGTCCTGGAAACGATCCCAGCGACTGAGGTTCTCCCACGGTCTTTCCTCAGTTATGCAAGGCAAATGCCGAGATGGTATCTACTGATTAGACCCTGGACGACTACCTTGCAATATTCTTCCGCACCCAAACTCTACCAGAGATTAGATGCCTAAAGGTTATACATAAATCCCAATTCAACTTATGCTAGAGCTTATAGCGGAGTAGCAAAGTTATTCTTTTCAACATGCGATGGAAGCATTACATGTACTGTACAAGTACTTCACACATTTATGATATTTGACAAAATGAAGACTGTTATTGTCAAGTGTCCCTTTTGTTTCTCAGTGTTTCCTTCAGATGACCTTCTCAAAGCACGAAAAATACTCCCCCAAAATGTTAAAAAACTAGTCATGATAAATGTAGTCTTATACCCTCCCCCTTCCTGGAAACAAAAGAAACCGAAGTGGCGGGGTAGGTTCCAAACCAGCTCTTACCAGTCATTCTTGGATTTTTCTGCAACTTTTGCATTCCCCATACACAGAAACCAGTACGCTACCAATAATACACGTATTTCTGGCTACTTCCGCTATCCCCTTCCTTGAATTCCAGACAAGAAATATCGTTCTACCAGGATACAAGCTGGTAGATGCTAACACAAGCTAAGAAACTAAGTAAATACGCATATTTTTGCTAAAATAAGTGATAAGGATGGCAGCAACAAACACTTAATCAGAATTGTATGTTTGTTTACGATACGAAGCAGTTTTGTCATTTGGCGCATGCGCACAAACTAAAAGCAGCAAGTATGCACTCCAATACACGAAAACAGTTTTCCTAGGTTTCACTGAAACAACTGAATTACTAAAAATTCTGCGAAGTTTGACTGGGAATTCCTAACAACATTTATATATTATTTTTTTTAACAGTGTAAGAGTTTATAATTACTACCCACACGTTAAGTGAGCAAGTTGGCCCACATTCATCCCAGCCAAATCCAAACTTCAGCTTGAATCTCAAAATATGTTCATATTTACGATAAGAATTAGATTATCGCAACCCCCCCCCCCCCCCCCCACCCACACACCGAGTTATTAGTATTAGATTGATTGGACTTACCTTTGAAAAAGTAGAATTACATTAAAACAAAAGTGGAAGTGAAGAATTTTATCCATCAGGATTTATTGCCGTTACATCACGCTTGACGAGATAGTTATACGCTTTTGTAGACCATAAAGCAAGATACGCTGGTTACGCAGCGTATGTAATATGTGAATACAGCGTCTGAGGTGGTCGCCAGTTAAAGACAAAAATATTTCAAGGAAAAGTTCATTAGTTAGTGTAATTAATAATGCTTGTCTATTCTTTCGACACCTCACACATGAATGGTCACTGCCACACAGACCTACACGTGGATGCACGTGGATTTTAAAGCTTCAGAAAAATTAAAAACAGACAGCAATGTTGTTGTTTCCGATAACGTACTACACTTTAAAGTTTCCTTATTCCAAATATACTGATGAGAACAATAATTACACGTTTAGTTTCTAATCTACCTTTATAGACTGTGGAAAAACGGCATACCAGTCATCGTCACCCACCCACCCCTAATAACAATAACTAGTTTGCATAATTTACAGGATGATGCATCTTTATGCAAATCAGGGGGGGAGGTCAATAAACATCCTTCTAGTTGTTGAAGGAAGACCCTACAATAATTACATTACAGCAATAAATAACTTGAGGAAAACTTAGTCCTTAACTAATTTCCTTGTATTTGGTGGGTTACTTTGTAACTTGGCGAAGTCTTGTTGAAATTACCCGTTAAGGCCTTAACTACCACCAAAGATAATGCAAAAATCAAAGAAACAACTAGTTATGTGTGTGGAACTCAGTTTTCCCATATATTTTTTTCAACCTTATTTTTAAAAGATCTTCACAGTCGATAACAGGAAAGCCCACCTCCCTACAAATTCCTGTGCTTATGTTTTGATGTTGACACTTTAGGCTAAGGTTCTCGGCTTAGAAACTGTTCCCATTGATCAGCTGTGAATCGCAGTGTTCTATCACAGCATTCGTCTGATGCAGGTGACGGGGAAGTAACTAAAACCACGGAATTTTTGGCGTAAGAATTTGAAGAACCCCCTCCCCCCACACACAGAGACACAGCGCACGTACGTACTCAGTGCTGATCTGTAATCATCCACTAGATAACCGAGGTAGTGGGGCCGGTTACCACTTTCGTGCACTTTTTCAGAAAAGCATGAAATTTGCATGATGACTAGACATACCTGTAAGGTCATTTGAAGACATTGAGGCACTCCGAAATTCGTGTAAGTGTCCCGAAAATCCAAAATGGTGTAAAAGATTTCATAATTAATTATTCATTCCAGTATTTAAGTGGTTTTCAGATTTTAAATGTGTTTTACAGTACCGAACACAAAACTGACTTCTTGTGAACACTACTTTAAAATATACCCATAAACCATCGAAATTAAAGATGGCGTCCATTAATTAAAAAACATTTGCTATAGTGGGGCCGATTAGGTGAAAAATTGTGCATTTTTTACATACTTTCACAAAGGTTCGTGGTGTCCTCAAATCTTTCAACGTTTATTTAACTCATTTTCCGACGTCATACAATGATGAAAATTTACACAGCGACGTAAGTCGGGTGAAAATACAACATTATATTGTTACTTTATATTTCTATATATTTTAAAAGCATGTTTTAATATTTTTAACATGAACTCTTTATCCTACAATAAATACTAGCCTGAAACGATGTTGCGTTTGCCTGGTTGCAGAACATTTCGGATTTGAGTCTCAAAACATTAGCTTCAGAATAAGTATCTGAACACTGAAATAACTCGAAAAAATAATAATCGTACTAAAATATAAAAAATAAATTCATTTGTGCATGACTAAAAAGAAAAGCATGCGCGCGTCAATAAAGGAATTTATAATGTGATTGTATACGAGAGAGCGCCCACATGCTTTCCTTTTTAGTCATGCATAAACAAAATTATTTTTACTTTTTACTACGAATTGTTTAAGAAAAGTGTGTCTTTAAAAGTTTTTTTTTTTCATAAAAGCATGAAATTTGGCATGATGACTAGACATACCAGTAAGATCATTTTAAGATATCGAGGCACTTTGAAATTGATGTAAGAGTCCAGAGAATCCAAAATGGCTTCCAAGATTGCATAATACACGGTGATAGCACAAGAATTGTTCTCGATGTTATTATATGCTTTCAAGCACTTTCCTGTTCTGTGCACTGCTCTGGATCAGTTAACATCATCTTTTTCCTTCCTCGCGCAAGCATTTTATCAGCTGATCGTATTTTTACACCGCGAGGGAAAGAACGATAACTTACCTGGAACACTACCGTTAGTTAGGAAAATAGTCTCCATCGGACTCCACAACACTTTGCCACCCGTGAACCAGTTGTTGAATCCCCCCGCTCAAGAAGGTCACCGGTTTTGGAGGCAAGGAACAGTCACATTTCGTCGCACTTCATCCTCATTTTGAACCAAATCAGGACGTTTCTCCAACAATGCAGACCGTAGGCGTTCAAGCTGCTCACAACAGACATCTGCATTGTTAGCTCAAATAGGATTATCCCACGGATAACCCACCAAACAGTCAACATCACCTTGCGGGGGTGGAGTTCCTGTTTTGGTACTTTCTGCGCCCCCCCCCCCTCCTTTGGTACTCTCTGCCGTTTGTATGTAGTGTGATGGTAGAAGACCTACTTTTCATCCTCTGTTACCATTATGTCCAGAAATGACATGTGACGAGTGAGCAGGGAACTGCAGATGACAATTCGCTGCTGCTTCTGCTGAGAGGTTAACGCATGGGGTACATGGTACGAATACTAGATGCCCCAATATCCAAATTCGTTTTAGTTTCATTAACCCACCACACTTCAATCAAGTGTGGTCATTAATAAAGACACTTTAATTAATGACCGACCGCCATCTAGGATTTCAAGGATGCCTGGGTAAATTAACACTGGAAAATATATTTCAATGACCTGCAATTCATGTTGACGAGATCAGCATCTGAAGACAACTAAATCTAACCATAAATAAAGATATTTGAGTTAGTGGACGCCACTTAAATTTGAAAAGTCCTTGAGTTAAATTAGAATTGGGAATATCCCTGATCTGAAACTGAGATTCAGAAAGTTACAACCTGAAAGTATGTGAACAAGAAAGTTAATCAAGTCTGGTAATAAATAAAGACATTTGAATAAATGGCCGCCATTTTGGATTTAAAGGGTATTTCCGTTGTAGCTTAACCGTCAAGGTTTTACAGTTAGTTAAAAGTGGTTAATGATAGAAGAATCTTCAGTACCATAAAATACACAAATAATGTGAAAATCACTGAAATACTATGATCAATAATTATTTTTTAAATCTTGGGCGCCATTTTGGATTTCTGGAACTCCTACATCAATTTCAAAGTGCCTCAATATCTTAAAACGACCTTTTAGATATGTCCATTCAGGATGCCAAATTTCATGACTTTATGACAAAGTGCACAATTCCTTGAAATGTTGGCGCTAATCAGCCCCACGAAGGCGAAATTTGACGATTGAGAGCAATTTGTCGAAATCATGAACCGTTTGACCCCCTTTTCAGAGAAATGAGAAAATTGACAAGCTTAGTCAAGTGAGCATGTAATCTAGATTAGTGATTCCCAACCTGTGATAGGCGTACTCCCAGGAGTACATACCATGACACTTAAAGCTAATTAACACATACGGTGCCGTGCCCATGCCATGCCCCAAAAGTGCCGTAACCATCCCGGTCGTTATAACATTTTCCTCCTTGCAATCCATCCTTGGAACTGATGTAGAAACAGCACGACATGGGAACGGCACCCTATGTGTGAATGGTCGCGACTCGCGACCATGGCACGGACGGAGCTTGGCAGAGGAACGGAATGGGCACGGCACCGTATGTGTAAATTAGGCTTTAGGGGTACGCGAAAGATTCGTGATAATGGCTGAAAATGACACACATATCACAGTGTAAAGACAAGATAACAGTAAAAAGTTGCGGAATTGAGTCGATTGGCGGACGGGTATTCCCCGTTATTTAACTTTGAGAAAAACGTGTTCGTATTCAAGAGGAGGCGGGGAGTTCATGCTTTCTGCTTTGCTCATGTTTCTGAATTGAATTTTATTTATGGCCTTTAGGCATCTACGGCTCAGATCGGGATAGGGGAAAGGATTCGGGAAGGCGTCGGCTAGGGCCTAAGTTGAAGGTACCATCCCGGCATTTTCTTGGTGTGACAGGAAAAATCTCAGTCAGGATGATCGGCCGCTGAGATCGAACTCACGACTTCCCGAATGCTACGCCAACGCTCTACCGCTGAGCTACGGTGCTCATGTTTCTGACAATGGAGGGATCAGAATAACGCAAAAGAGCGGAAACGGGTCAGTCGGGTTAAGTCTTCGACCGGGTCACCAGGTCTGCGCTTGGGACCCGGCCTAATCCGGTGACCAAAGCAGAGTTTTCAATTATTCCTTGCGTTTGGACAGTGTTTCTTTCGAAGGCGACCGGAACCAGAAATGTTACGCCCAGATCACAACAAATACAACACAAAAATTAATAGTTCCCACACCGGGTCAAATTTCGGATCGGGTCACCTATGTTCGAGTCAGACTGAGTCAGCAAACGTGATCCGGTTTCAGCTTTGCAATGCAATGTTTACGTAAGATTCGCTTGAACGCATATTAGTGTAGATTTAAAGATTTACAACTGATTTATGATTCAAGGCTATAGATGATTTATACTTTGAAATATGATATCGATGAGACATTTGATAATGGTGTTGGGTATCTGCTTATTTTTTGCTTACAAGGCTACGGGAGGGGGTCTAAAATCGCTAAAAGTGAGCATACGTAATACCTGAACGTCCCCTATCCACTAGTTTCCAGCGCTTGCAGAAAGAAATTCCAACATTGTTATCACACCAGGCAAATGCTGGGATGGTATCTATCTATAAATTAAACTTTTGCCGACTAACTTACACTATTTTCCTCATCAGAGTCCCCACTCTATCCTGGCCTGAGCCTCGGATGCCTAAAGGCCATAAATATTTTTTTAAAATTTCCAACGATGTTGCATCTACGTATTGAAGTTTATGTTCTGCGTGAAGGGGACCCTATCACCTGAGAAGCCTAACAAGGTCACATGGGTTACCAAACACTTGCCATTGTTCGACACAAATCAAGGAAATTGTAACGAAACGCAGACGAAAAGCAAACACTTGTTTTAAAAATAATTTAGATAAGTAAAGAATAGAGACTGGCCGGTGACGTCAGAGACTGATTATCAACTCTTCAAGACTATAAACATTTTTTTTAGATATCTTTCCAAGTTGAATTCTTTTGTACTGTAGATAATCCTAACATGCCTTGTCTACACAAGTGTTTATCAAAGTTCAGGTTCTTGTATGTGAGTAAATTGTTGTTAACGTCCTAAACGAGCTGTTGAAGTTCTATGGACGGAACCTACAGTTCTTGGTACAGTGAGTTCCGAACCACTCCGCTCAACGGACTCTGGCGAGAATTTAACCCATGCCATGCGTACAGAAAGCAAGAGCGCTAACCTCTCGGTCACCTCGAAGTCTAAAGTTTTTACAGAACAATACATAATGTAACATTTTCATAATTCATGTTGCATGGCTTCATATGTTATAATATATATATATATATATATATAT
>JAGDQP010021157.1:13118-32156 GCA_022664845.1 Lepisma saccharinum | reverse complement strand
ATAGAAATCATTAAAAAAGAACTTTTTAAGACATACATTTCTTTAACATTTTAATATGTTATTTTAATATTCTTGTTAATATGGTCTTCTTTATCCTACAATAAATTCTAGCCCACAACGATGTGAATGTTTGCTGGTTGCAGAACACTTTACGGCTTGAGTAACTAAACAGGTTGAGAAAAATAATAAAAAGCTTTTTAAAGACATCCTTTTCTTTAACAATTCGTACTAAAAAGTAAAATATTAATAACAATAATTTTGTTTTTGCATTACTAAACAGAAAAGCATGGGGCGCACCTATTTCAGAATTTACAAAATGACTGTATATGAGATCGCGCCCATGCTTTGCTTTTAATCATGCATAAATATTTTTTTTTAATTTTTAATATGAATTGTTAAAGGAAATTGTGTATTTAAAAAGCTTTCTTTATTATTTTTTTTGTCATGCTGTTTTGTGACTCAAGTCTTAAAGTGCTCTGCAACCAGCAAAAACCCACATCGTTGCGGGCTAGTATTTATTGTAGGAAAAAGGATTCCATATTAAAATAATATATTAAATTATGCTCTTAAAATATATAGAAATATATAAAAGTAACGATGTTATAATGTATTATCACCCGACTTACGTCGCTGGGCAAACTTTCATCATTCTATGATGTCTGGAAATGAGCTAATTTAACTGCAAAATTTGAGGATACCACAAACCATTATGAACTAAAAATATGGTGTAAAACGGTTTTGTTTGTCCTGAAACCTATTAACTGGAATGTTTGCTGCTGCCTACACTTTAAAGAATTAGATTACACATTAAGAGAATAAGCCGTTGATCATTTCTTCATATTTGTAAAATCGAACCCACAAATTACTTTACAGATCCCCGTTAAATAATGATTGCTCCAACCCTAGGAAATAGGACAACCCAATTAACGCTCAAAGAGTTTGCCTGTGAGTGAGTGAGTGAGTGAGGAGAGAGAGAGTAGATCTCTTTCAATACAAAAATCACCAAACCCAGACGGAAATAATAGTGCAGCAAGGACATCGTTTTAAGAATACACCCTAACGAAGTGAGGTTTAGAATTATTGCCAACCTAATGCAACATGGAATCACATAAATTAGTATTTAGACAAATAATAAAGTGATGCATATGTGCTTAGTAAATATCTATTGTATACTAAATTGAAAAATGAATTTAACAGATGAAACTATTGAGAGATTCTTGGTTTGAAACGAGTTTCTAGAAAATAATGATTTAGTTAGATAATTGCCTTAGAAACATGGTAAAAACCGGAAATTCCTCTGAGCGGTTCCTCCTAAATCATAAACTTTTATAAAAATTGTGCGCTGCATTTTGTGTATAGCTCGAGAACTCTTACGTTCGGGTATATACTGAAATAAGCTTGATTTATATGTTGGTCTCTTGAACTTTCGATCTTTTCTTCTTGTAGTATTTATATTCATTAACCTATCCCCTTTTATAACATTACCAAATATTTGATGTTTTGATTTATGACGAAGACACAATTTCAATTAATTATCTTTTTGTATGTTTCTCGGAGTTGTTCTCCAATTATAATATATTAAATAGTTAGTTTCTCTTATGTTTCTTGGAAACATATTTCCACAATTTATATTCAATATATGACTGTAGACATCACATGTGCACTGACTTTTCACATTTTCCTCCATTGCATGGAATTTGCAGACCACACCGTACCGAGGTAAACCAACAAGAAGCAACAATAATGGTTATGAAAAGCAAGGCTTCCGCCAATAGTTTCAGTGTTGGTGGTGTAAAGTCAAAACTGGAAGGTTGGAAGTGCAGTTTTGAACGGTTTGTATCTATTTTTGACCGTATAATGTAAAGTTGGGAATATTTTCGAGGATTTTTGGGCGACACACCTACATGGTATCTGGAGAAATCTCTGATCAAAACGAATGATACGTGAAACATGGAATCGTCTGTGATATGTGTGCAGGGATTGGTTTATATCAAAATAGAAGTCCAAAATTGTAAAAATTGAAATAATTGTAAAAAAAAAAACTAAACGAATTTACAAATATCGTAGTCGTTATAAGAAATAAGCTGACTTTTACAGAATTTCAGGCATACTAAAACTGTCAACTAAATTCTTCATATTCCATTATTTTCAAACCTAATCGTGTTCTTTGTTTTATTTGCTGTTGTAATCATAAATTAAGTATCTCCTTAATAAATACAAATAATGTTTTTACTGCCAAAGCCCGAAAGAACGGCCTTGTATAACTAATGGTTTTGGCATTCTGATCATATTTTGGCAACCTCATTGCTTTAATACCTTATTTTGAACCTTTGAGGTACGAATTGGCCTGTGTTAATTGCCACCATTATCAGGACCAAATAATTTATTCTCCAAATTCTAGACTTATATGCAGAGACAGTAGAAGTTCGTTATTCGCGAATTCACTAAAAATTCTAAAGACGCAATAAATCCTATGTTGTAGAGAGATGGTTGTTAATATTTTGAGAAAATTGTCTTTTTAATTCACGAAATACTAGCGACATTTGAACATTTTGCTTCAATCTACGAATTCCGAGTACTACGCAGGAACTCATACCATTATTATTAACTCATACACAAAAATTAATGAGTCCACAATCTGTTAAAAAATATATATATTTTTGTCTTCAATGACATCGGGTTCACATAGCACAGAAAATGTTATTTATTAATTTAGTTATTAAATATCCAAATACAGCTGAGGCCATATTACATTGGACAAAATAACAACAAACAAAACAAAATAACAATAAACAGCACAGAAATAAATAACAATAAAGTAGATATTAGAAGCAATATAAAGCGATATAAAACTTAAACTGTGAATTCAGTTGTTTAGTAACCAACCTCAAATACGCTTTGCAACTGGTAGTGTAGGACAATTAGTGCCACTCTGTTGTCTGATGCAGACGGTGAAGTATATTTTTGTTAGGAAAATGGATTTATCGATTTAAATGGTTCTACAAGTCATAATATTTTAGTTGACAAACTGGTTTAGCCCTCGTTCAATCTACTGAAGCTACAATCAATCGACTTAACCCGATACGTAAATGAGTGTCTCATTTATCCTTCATGGATGGCAGAATGTGTGTAAAACATAATTTTCTATCTAGCGCGAAAATACGAATTACATTAACACAAGGGAATTTATTGTGTGTATGTGGCGCGGTATTCGTGGGGAAAGGCTTTGTTAACAAGTCGAACACGTGAATTATCATGCCACCGAGAATCTTGCTATTGGAAAGAGCAAAGCAAAATTTCAAATGCAGGATATAAGGCATGTTTTAAATCCTTATCTTTGTTCTGCCCAACAATCATACAGTAGATGTTTCAAAATAAATGTAGATTCAAAAGAAAAGAAACTTAGATTCTATCAGCAAATATTAGTACAATATGTATATCTAAAGTTTTAAAACTTCATAGGAAACATTTATATATTTTAGCTACTCAAGAAATATACCCTTGTACTTATCAAACTTTACGTTGTACTCACGATTTTCTAAGGTTTTGACTCACGATGTTTAAATGATTCTGCTGTTTCTACTTATATGACATAGATCACATTGCGATCGATCGGCCAAACTAATTTCAGAGGGTATACTTTTCGACTAGCGTAAGCTCAATATTAGAATCTATTTCATTGTCTAATTATAGAAAAAAAGAGATTAATGAATAAAATGAAATTGGCTTTGAGTGCTAAAGAGTGTAAAGTTAAATCATTACGCAATTATGTGATGGGTAACGTTAATGAAAGTACAAGTATTTCACGCACCTATTGTTACAAAGATAGTAAATTAAGTGAGTTTCTACTTCGTTACTAGTACGATTACGAAAGAGAAGCGCAAATTGTAACGGGTAGTTGCAGGCAAAATTAAGTTTATGACGGAAAAGTGCCTCCTTCTTTAAAACACCCTGGCGTCTCTAACGATTTTCATTTTGTAAAATAATCAGTTGCGCAGTTGTCGCCCGTTTTGCAATTCTTCTGCTTCTCGAATCTCTGATTTGTATAGTGGTTTTGCCACCAAGGCGGCCATGTTTGTATTATGACGGCCACGTAGCCTCTGTTTCTATTGAGTAGTAAATGTGATCGGACACGTCTAATTTGCCATTATCCTTTTCATTTTTTAATAAACTCGTTTCTTAATATTTTTTTAGTAATGAAACATGTTGTATATAAACAACTGGTTTATAGTTAAGAATTGTCACAAATTAAATGTGGTTAATTTTCAGTGCACTATAACACGTTCAGGCATTCGTTTTTGGAATCGACCCGGGGACATAAGGATTCGGGCCTATTTACGTACTTGGATAGACCGATTACTTCAAACACCATGTGGGAATTTACCCATTATTTCAATCAATTTCTATATTTTCGCAGACAGCGTGCATTTACTATAGCGAGACATTATATTGTAAGAATGAATTTGTGAATCTTGATAAGTGAAGAGATCATTGTTCATTGTGTGGTATTTCCTTGTCTTTAACAATTTTTGGTAGACCGAGAGGTACGATACAGCTTCATGCTCAAACGTGCGTTAAAAGGCTTTTGACCATCTTTGTTCATACTGTCGCGAAAACCAGCTGTTATATATTGTACTGAAATCTTGTAATCTAGAAATAAGTTGTGCGACAAGATTCGACAGAGGAACTAACATTTTTAGGCAAGCCCTTCTTGGACCAAATATTTTCCAAGATTCATTAGTTTTAGTAATGAATTTTTGTCCTGCAAATCATTTAATAGGCAAAATCTAGTAAACTCCTAATGTCATTTCAGTCCACACCTATTTGTGCTGAAACTCACTTGTTCTGTTGGGTAAATTAAAATATAGCCTACTGTCATTAGGCATTAGTCTGTGTGTTATTGGCGCTGCTTCATAATGCTGAAACTACTATTGGATGAAAACAATGAAAGATTAGATAAAATGGATATGTTATTTATAATTTTGTATGGAAATGCAATTAAGAACAAGCCAGTTTAAAATATTGTTTTTAGAGTAAAATAGCAGTGCGGAAATAGCGAGTAAGGTATTAAAGTTGCATGTTAATGTTATTTTTGAAATTTTGTTCTGCACTTTCGCAAAATATATTGTTCATTCAATGTTACTTCTGTATTTCTGTTGTCTGCCTACTAATTAATATATAACCCAGAGTAAGCACTGAAATCAAAACTATTTCTTATAGTGCGAGGGGGCTTAGTCCACTGTTCAGTTTAATAAGTGCTACTATAACTATTGCTTATATCTAAATTGGTGAGAGATATTAGAATGTGAGGTTTGGCTGGTCCATTACTGGTGCATTGACTCTTCACATTCCGGTGTGCCTTATCCGGTTTGAGACCACCAGTGGTAGTTATATATTTCATGATTGAAACGGTTTGTGCTGTATTATTACCAGTTTACTTTTTCATCCCCTTTCTTACGGTATATGAAATGATTTATTCATACCGATAAACGTCCCACGTCTTAGAAGCTGTCGTCACAATATGTCTTATAAGGGTATTCTTGGAATTAGGTCTTCTTCTATCTGAAAACCTTGTCTTTGCGTTGCTCTTAGAGTCAAAGCGTTGATTATTGGGCTCATATATACAGACCAAGATTAAATTGTATGAAGAATATCCCTTTGATTGAGAACCCCAGTAATCTTGAGTCGAAGTGTTGTTACACTGCATATACAAGTACTTATTTTAATTTGTATTAACATATTTTACACCTGAAGTTACATCTTTGTATCTAGTCTGGCTAAGATTCAACCAATTCCGATAAAATTCTAGCATTGTCTAGCTAACATCCTAGTATAATTATTTGCAATAACAATTCGTATCGCTCCTTGGATATACTGCCGATCAAAGAATCTCGTCCGAGACTGTTTTGTACTGACATTTTAATATATCAAAGTTAATTTTGCTTTATATAATGCTGCAAAAGTTGCACATTATTTTGTTAAATTGTTTATAACTTCTAGGGCAAAAATATATTATTTTCAAACTTTCTACGTTTGATTAGGCCTACTATTCGTGAATGTATCATTTAATTAGGTTATATTCGTATGCGTGATCAAATACAAAATCAAATATATTTTTTGAAATAGGCAAGGGTCAAAATAACACCAATATAATTACCTATTTCGCGATAAGAAAATGAAGATCGTCCCACATTAAATGAACTCTCAACAATATTAGTTTTCTTTCTATTGAGCTACTAAAAATCTTCTGCAAAAAATAGTGTTGATTGTATAATGCCGATCACTGTTATGTAATAAGTTTATCAAAGCAGACAGGCCATGTCTTAGTGTCCATCTTTCATTTTCTCCATCGCTGCCATGCTTATTCTGCAATGTTTTGCTCAGAAGAAAAAGTTATAAACAACATTTACAACCCCATAACGTTTCTAATTTTCTTTCGTTTTCTACTGCTACTGCTCTTCCTGATTGTTGTTGTTAAAAAGCCGAAGAGGCGTGACCACTTACTCTTTTCTTGGCGAATACATTTCAAGTTATCCTTACTTCTTCATTCTTTGCTGTTTGCTCTTTCCTGTTCTCTTATTCTTTTTACTCAGTTTTCGTTTCTCCTCCGGGACGAAAATTATTTTTGAATTTGCTTTCGTCCCTTTTATATCTGCATCTATACTTTCTTCTTTATTCGACCGAACGGGTTGTTTTTTATTTAATTTCTTGAAGACATTTATTTCGGTGAGCTTGTGTAATGGAATCGACAGATATACTAACGACTTAAATATACTAGTATTCGTTATACTAACGTTTCCACCTACGCCGAAAAACGGAAAAAAGTAAAACGAAATAAAGAAACTAAAATTTAGAAAACAGTGGCTCCGAAATGAATTTGATGTGGCTAGCAAAATAAATATCATATGAAGAGTTGCTTATTTCATTTGTTTTAATTTCTCTTATATTTCTCTTGTTATTTTATTTTATTTCTTTTCATGGTCTATTGTACGGATTGAGGATTCTTTAAATTATATTTTTACGATAAACAATAAATACGTACTGAAACTAATGGTAAATGGGAGGGATTGATGTCTGCTTAGCAAAACACATTGGAAATACTAGAGAATGTATATGTAAATTATTTAAGCAATGTTTTTGTTGGAGAAATTGCTGCATAGACAAATTGCTGCGAAGAATTCCATTATTAAATAATTACATGGGTTAATAGAGCAAGAATAGAAAACCCCTCTAGGTCGTACTCGTCAATCATAAGTGTAACTAAAATAGATGCATTAAGCACTACTTCGAGCGTGCTTTGCTAAGCCGATACCGCTTACGCCTTTACTTGTCCATATGTGACATTATTTGTAACGATGCCGCTAACTTAAAGCACATGTAGTCCCGAAACTAATCAGATTTGGGCATATCTTCAAAGAAACGTTTGTCTTGTTTTGATCTAAATAATCCCCTCTCGAATGTATATATTTATTCTATAGCACAAAAAATTAAAAAAAAAAAACAGAGCAAGAGAAAAATAGGTTTTTATGTGAGCAGAATTTTAACAATGTTGCCAATTCAGGATATATTTTTTACCACGTTTGCTGTTGTTCTGTCTGTCTTAAAATGATAATACGTCTTTAGGTGATACAGGACACGACTAAAAGGTTTTTTGGTGGGGGAAAATAGATAGAAAATAGAAAATAACATAAGGTAGCGTGAAAGGAAATTGTCATTTACTCAAAAAAAAAAAAAGGTTTGATAACTTGCTTTGCCGACAGCAGTGTTCTAAACATTACTCGACGAGATAAATCTAATTGCACAACTGTGTAGACAAGCAAACTATTCACTTTATGAATAAGAACTACTCATAAGTACCGGTATGTATTCACAATCTCTATTACCGTTCTTAATATTTTGCTTTTCAAAAGCATTTTGTTTAAATCAGAACTAAGGTAATCAAATACGCACAGGAATGATAGTATAATGAAAATCGGCATAAAGTATAGTTTATTGATAGCAATATATAGAAACTATTATTTTATATATGAAACAGAAAATGTCTTAATTAAGTTAATAAAGATTGTAATTGCAGATATAACAGTTTACAAATCCCAATAATATAAAATGTTCTTTTCCCTTGATGAAAAATAAAAATTAATCTTTGTTCATCTTCTGTTAGTATGTGTGCGCTGATACTGTAATTGGTTGCGTGCTAAAGTGTTGTATATAAGCGTATTATTCTGGTTCTTTTTAATGTTTAAATTATAATTCTTATATATGCTTTAATAACGTATACTAAAATATTAAATGGTGAAACTGGGGGACTCCTTGTTGAGATAAATTAACACACCAATATCAAAAATATTAAAAGTTTGTTGTAAAGGAAAACATTTTTAAAATGATTTCCAAATAAGTATCGTTTTTGTATTGTGGAAATCTTTTAACTCTGTTTTAACACCTATCCACAAATGTTTGCCATTTGAGCTCACGCAGTCCAATGCTATGTAAAGAAGGAAGGAAGCATGTCATTTGCGTTCGAAAAAAAAAATGGTTCGCATTTGAAAGCGGCTTTAAAAATGAACGGTCGAGCGGATTTACTCTCATTGAAATAGTATCCTGAACTCTGATATATATATATATATATATATATATATATATATATATATATATATATGTGTGTGTGTGTGTGTGTGTGTGTGTGTGTCATTTGTGTCATAGATTAAATTCAAAATGTATTTGCGCATGCGTATTTATGGGTGTATGAGACAGGAAGTTAAAAAGGAAGAAATACAAATGTGTCATTTGTGGACGTTTCCTCATCATCTCGACGGAAGGGATGAATGAAGGGTAAATTAGACAGTTAATGCAGTAAATGGTCATTAACACGTTCTTGTATTTGTCATGAAGCTCATTTTGTAAATATTTACTAGCTATCAAATTGAATTAATTTAACATTTCTCGGTATGAAGGAAAAAAGAGGCAATTCCCAGTTCCATCTTTGAAACATCCAATCGCAGATAACAGTTATAACTACTGCACATAGACTGGCATGCCAGTTAATGTAAGTCAAGCTCGGAATAGAAACATGAAGAATTAGTTCTCTAGAGCATTTATTTAAACAATATATATAAACACACCTTATTTTATCATTTAGATGAAATCTCGATCATTTCTTAAAATTATTTTGTTGATAGATTATTAAACTTCATGTTACGTTTTATTACTCATGAGCTAAGTATCACACCAAACCAATTATATTTCATTCAAACTTTCAAATGAAGCGCAGGCCTAAATAAACAGTCCTGCCAAAGTTCTATTCGGAAATACCTAGTTTCGGCATCATCACAAACGGCCTAATGTCTCCAGAAATCTTCAGAACGCAAGCCCTGTCGGATTATAAAATCAGAACCAAATTTGTGTCACATATATCAATTTCAGCAAAGTTTATGTTCAGAGCATTGCGTTTAAGGGAGAGTTTAATATTTGTCCTGTAAAACTATATAAAATCCTTCCTTGATAATGCAGTTCCTACGTAAGGAAAAGCTCTACGCGGCACTCCTTCAACCACAAATATTGCTGAAATTAAAATATTCGAACAGTGATCGAAAATGAAACAAAATATGGAACTAGTAATTAAATGTTCATGTATTTGGTTTGTTCTCACCCAGCATTAAAATGCAATAGATGTGTACTTTAAAGGTAGATTATCTTAGGTACATGTTTCCGAAGTACGAATTACTTTTATTTTCTAGAATCATCATTTTTTAATGTAACATTTTGTTTAAGAAAACAATCTGAATACCAAAATATTAAAACCATATTAAGATTCTACCACTTTTGAAAACTGTGTGATGAAATTAAATTAGTTCAGTTATGCTTTTGGAAAGAGGCTGTTCATACAGTCACTTAGAATAAATAAATGGTGGTTGGAGTTATTAGAAATCTAGTTTATTGCTCCAGGAGAATTGTTCCACTTTATGCCTAATAGTTAGACAACCACCATGACAGTACGCATATAGTCAAAACATAGCATACCAAGATATTAAGATAATAGCATCTTTGAAAACTGTGTGATGAAACTAAACCAGTTTAATTATTTTCACTGGGCTACGATCATTTCGCTCACTAAACGGTGAAAGCTCTTCTTTACTAATTAGAGGGTGTTAAACCCAGAAATGATATCCGTTTTGCTCGGTCACGTCAGGTTTCTTCGCAAAATGGAATGTTCTGTAATAACAGAAGGTTTAGTTTCTTATACCTTTAGCGTAGTTACTAATGTGTTCACGAGATGGCAGAACGCGCAACGTAATTATTATTATTCCCTGCAATTTTCCACTTTATGAAATGTTCAATCCAAATACAATTAGATTTGAAATGAAATTGTTTTTATTTCAAAATTTTATATCACTACAAGTTTGACTAAATATTGTATACACAAGTGTTCGGAATGCTAAAAAGTTGACGGTTACTTAAGTTGGAACTAGAATACAAGTTGTGATTATAAAAATGATTCGAACAATGACAACGACGTGAATTGTGTTGTTTTTGCTAGTGACCGTAGGATGATTGTACTTGTGCATATGTTTTGTCTGTATTGCTGCTTGTTGTGATGGTTTGCGCGGTTTCGTTTGAAAAAATAATCAAATGCAGCACGCTGGAGTTTTTGTGTTATCTGTAATTTTTCATGGATTTGAGTAGATATGACATCGTTTCGTCGGAAGTGCATTAAACCCAGACATATTTTTTGGTCTTTCGCAACTCCAAAGGAAAGAATAAATATTACAAATATTGTAAAAGTGACCTTTTGAATTCCAATGGTATAGCGAGAGCAGCAAAATCATGAGAATGACAACACATTTCTGTATGGTGACTATATCAGGCATGAACGAAAAATCTAATCATACACTTCAGTATCCTAACATTCACTCGTCTAAACGACCTGTTCCTCACAACGATTAAATTCCCATCCGAAGATTTACCACGTTTGCAAGTTCCAGTGATGACGATGATATTGTGGTGACAGATGATGAATGCAGTTCGAGCAAGTCGTTTAATGAAGCAGAATTAAAGGAACTTGTTCGTGATCTTCATTTACCCTCATTAGCATAATTACTAAGTTCTAGGCTAAAATGAAAAAAAAAATATGTTAGCACCTAGAACAACCTTCATGCATCGGGACAGAGAGAAACAAACTATTAAAATATTTTCACAGGGACGAAAAACTTGTGTACTGTATAGATGTGAAAGGACTAATTGAAACTATAGGATGTACGTATATTGCAGAAGGATGGAGTGTCTCCATTAATAGCTCGAATATAAGTTTAAAATGTGTCTGGCTGCACAATTGCAATACATTAGCTTCCATTCGTGTTGGCTACTCTGAACACATGAAAGAAAGATACAAAACAATAAAATAACTGCTTCACAAGGTAGATTATAGAAATCATAGTTCAGTTATGTGCGAAGATCTGAAAATCATTTCAATGTTACTCAGTCAACAAGCAGGTAATACGAAATATCCATGCCTTTTTGTGTCTATTGGACAGTCGCGCAAGAAATGAATATTGGGTACGAAGAGTTTGGCCTGCCAGGAAAAACTTTGAAGTAGGCGAGAAAACATTAAGAACGAACATCTTGTAGATCCTAAGAATGTTTTACTGGCCCCACTGCATATTAAGTTAGAATTAATAAAGCACTATGTAAAATGTTTAAATCCCGATGGTGCTTGCTTCAAATACATATGCAGAATATTTCCTGCATTGTCGCATGAAAAAGTAAAAGCTAGTACTTTTGATGGTCCTCAATTAAGGTTGCTAATGAAAGATACCGAACTTTTACATGCCATAAATCCTATCGAGAAAGAAGCTTGTTGTGTCATCTTTGATGTTGTTAAA
Source organism: Lepisma saccharinum (assembly GCA_022664845.1). NCBI lineage: Eukaryota > Metazoa > Arthropoda > Insecta > Zygentoma > Lepismatidae > Lepisma > Lepisma saccharinum. The sequence continues at coordinate 20,280 of JAGDQP010021157.1, read as the reverse complement.
AAAATCTTGGAAATTAATGGACGCACAACAACGCAGTTCTAGTTGAAAATTTGTTGCTGACTTTTCACAAGTAACGAATAAACATGAGTGTCAAGCTGCACTTCCTGCACAGTTACCTAGATGTGTTTTCATCAAATATTGTGGCAGTAAGTAATGAACAAGGTTGACGGTTCCAGCAGGACATAAAAACCAGGGAGCACCATTTCCAGGGCTGTTGGAATGAAAACATGTTTTACTAATGTTGATGCTTGCAGAGTGACGTTTCGAATAAAAGCTACTCCAGGAAATCAAAGAAACGAAAATGTTTACCTCAGCAGGTATTCATGTTGTGGAACACTGATGTAATAACCCTTGTGTAATCATTTTGCTCTTGTCTGTGTTATCGTTTAATATGATATAATTAGACGCTGAGTGTATATGCTCGTAAGAAAATTTAACAAATTCTAATTGGCTAATAAAATTGCCCAATAATATGACATATAACATAATATTCTAGAACATGAGACTTCGAATTATGTTAGGTAATTAAATAAATTGTTTCCTGTATAATTTGTAAAGAATTCAGTTTATTATCAATGTTGTAATAAGTGTTACTTAAGAAAATATATGGCACATATTTAAAACTTGTGTCACTAAATATTGCTGCATTGTAAAAAAGTCTGATGTGATACACAATTACTGATAACATTTCTAGAATCAGAGCCCTCGGATTATGAAAAATCTGCTGAACCATCAAAGTCAGCAGGAAAAAAATGTTTCATACGTAGAGCAGTGTTATGCTTTCGGAAAGAGGAAGTTTATACAGTCACTTATACAAAGACTTTGGAGATATAAAAAATGCTAGCTCATTTCCTCCAAAATAATTGTTTCACTAATATTTAGACAGCCAACATGAAAGTAACACGATAAGATGAAAGTAAGGAAAAATGCTAGGGAAAGTGCTATTAAATCTAAAACAATTTATCTGACCAATTAAGATCACACACATATTTATTAAATCTCGAATCCTCAATGACTTTCATTTCACAGACAGGATATAATTCTCATACACGTATATTTAAAAAAAATCATGGATTAACTGAAAATCGAACATAGACCCACAGACTGAAAGTCCAACAAATTAACCAGTATACTACATCGATCTTAGTTCACCAATTACTAAGATCGTGTTATCATTGTATTTGTCAGCGTCAGAAAAAAGACAATTCACGATAGTGCAGTGGCGTGGGAGAGTCTTATTTTCTATATTCTATGTCTGTTTAGAAGCGTTTTTCAAGGTCACACTCAGTTTGACATAATAGTACAGAGAGCTAGGATGTTTGATCACAAATTCTATGCTTTAGTCATTTCATGAAAAGGATTTGCTTTTATCATATTGACGAGCAGGCAATGTATCCTAGGCCAGTCCAGGACTAGAACTCTTGTTACTTTCGCATTGATATTGAAAGTAAATGTTTTAACCTCGAGGCATTTTAAGAATATGCGTATATATGATGAATATATCTCGTATCTTTTAAATGATGAATATATATTTTTAATATATATTCTAATAACTTTCACTGTCCAATATCATTGTAATCAGACGAAATATGAAAGCTCAGACAAAAGTTCGCAATAGTATATCCGTTCTCAATAGTAAATATCAATAGAACTTATAGAAATATGCTAAGTTGGTATGATAACTGAAGCCTTTACATGATAATGTTAAATGTGTTATACAGCACGTTACAGTTCTTGAAATTCAAATTTTCTAAGATGTTTTTTACCAACCCCAACCGATATTATTTTAAAGGTCCATGTTAGCACATTTTACTGAGGATTTATTGTCCGGATTCGAATCTCAGCCAGTGCTACTGCACTGGCGTGTATTTTCTTTCTTCTGGAACTGACAAATACAATAATAACGCGATATTAGTAAGTAGGGAACTAAGAGAGATGTAGTATACTCGTTAACTTGTTTGAGTTTCATTCTGTAGACCTATGTTCGATTCCCATTAAGTCACGACTTTTAAAAATATACTGGTATAAGTATGATAGACGGGCCGGGAAATAAGTCATTGGACCGTCGAGAATAAATAAGTATGTGTGTGATAGTAATAGATCAATGACATTGTTTTTGGTTAATATCACTTTTCCTCGCTTGTCCCTCCAGTAGTTCCCTTTCTCTCTGTTTTTTTGGTTCGGTTATGCGAGTATGTGTGAATTATCTTTCTCCCTCAATCTCTCAATCGAGAGACAGGGAGATCTAGAAAGAGAGAAAGAGAGAGACGGAGAGGTTAAGGATAACTGTTTCTGTTACTAAATATAAAAGTAAATGCTTTGAAAAGGCTATTCGTTTACCTCTCTCTCTCTCTCTCTCTCGCTGTGTGTGTGTTCGCACAAGATAAGTTTTGTGGCATAATGCCCGTATTAATGTTTTCTTTTTTTCTGCAATTCCTATCTCTTAGAACTTAACGGGAATGGACTCTAAAGCTTTCAGAAAGATATCAGTGATAGTGATGAATGTGAATATACAACTGTACCCAATGCACATTATTAGAGTTGAAATGTATATAAAAGAGGCTAAGGAAATTAGTTTTCCATAGGTTTATTTTCCCTAGAGAAATGATGAAATACTTTAAACCTAGAAAAATATGAATATTTCCTTTGGTTTCATATTCTATTTTGCTTCAGTTGTCGATAACTCTTCTTGTAACTAGTCTTGAGTCCCTGAAGTACCAAGTTCAAAGCTAAAAGACGGAATCTTGTTCTCCCTGTCAAAGTGTGTGTGTCTTTGTCGAACTTTGTACCACCAACTCAGAGAGTTAGATGTTGTGACTACAGAGGAGAGTATGGAAAGAGAGAGATGTGAGGTCGATGAAAGAGACATAAAGAACAAGTCTGTTAAGAACCTGACAGAATCTTAAAGTTCTCAAGCCTGTACTTGCAAGTCTCTTCTCGTTTGCATTAAATTCTAAAATGTATTTCTAGAAGGAAGTTAAGAGAAGTAGCAGTCCTCAAGAAGGTATGAGCGTACTTGGCAGATAAATGGACCACCCAAGATAGAGAGATGTGATACTGAATCTTCCATAATATTGAGCGTTCATTTTGAAGTAAGTCATAAAATGGTAGATTAATATAATAAACTTCTGCCGCAGAGTTAGCATATATTTATAGTGAATTATCATAGATTAATTGTTAGGAAATTTACATAATGCGTATGTTCTGCAGGTGTTTTTTGTGTGTGTTTATTTCTGAAGGACAAGTGTAATCTCTTTTAGTGCACATTATCCCAAGAATAGATTACATACATATTTTGTTCACGAAAAAACTTCACAAACCTTCGATAAATCATTTCAACTGGATTATTCTGTAATCTACATATTAAACAAGTTATTGGTTTGTTGTGCTTTGACCAGTTGGTTGAATCATTATGATCTTACCAAGAAAACCGAACTTAAAATCCTTAGATATTTATTTTAAGCTAAATAAAAAAGTGTAATAGGATCTAATGATTGTGACCAAGTATAAACAATTTTCAAATGTTGATCAGAAGCGAAAACGGATACAACAAGTGATCAGGCAGTCCACTTGACATTTAAAATATATGATAATAAAATGAAGAGGTATGACTGCTTCTTCAAATTACAAAATTATTCGAAATATGAACTTCGTTGTTTCCATTTCTTTTGGAAACTCATTCTACATTTACACTCGTAAAGATCACCGTAACTCTCACTACTGTTCTACTAAAAGCTGGGGGCATTTAAATAAAACCATACCCTCTTCATGCATCCCCATCTTACGCCCTCTTTTAATGTCAGCATGCGAGTTATCTTCGTTAATACTGAAAAGGAATTGAATTTGTAGTTTTCTTTCCCCCTCAATCTTACATTCACTATAAACTATTTGCGCAGTCAATGTTGGAACCGGTGAGTTTGAATCTTTTTATCAGTACATTTAGAAATGAACTATAATTCCAACTATTTCAACACTTTTTAGTTATTAATGAGAATAGGTCCTTCAACATTTTGGTAATAATTCTGAATATTACTTGTACGTCCATTAAACTTCTTCTTATGATCAGATTCAGTTTCCGTTGCTTATCCTGTGTTTACTCTGGTACGTTTTACTCGGATTTTTGACAAATACCTCTGAGGTTGCCTGACCATTTCAAAGCACACACAATGTCAACAAAGTTTTGTAAATAGTAAATTAAACGTTTTAGTATCAAAATCATGCTTAACGTTTCCCTGTACCGACAAGATAATCCCATGAAAAGTAGAGTGTTTACTTTGGGTTAAGTTGTAAATATTCTAGTAATATCTATTAACTGACACCAAGTTACCCATAATTTCAAACTATCGTTTTCAAAAATGCTGTTTATTTTTATAATTATATAAGGCTTACAATATATGTTATTATTAAAATTATCAACTTGTTCAGTTAATGCCAAAGAAACACCTAAAAATAACTTTCATTATATACCCCTTTCAAAAGGCACAGAACACTTTGAAAGGAAAAGCTTTAGAGGTTTATTGGTTCTTAGATATATATTAATGGTCTTATAATTATAACGAAGAGGTACTAAATGAAAATTTGTTCAGTGTGGAAAATGTCAGGGATGATGTAATAGATCATCACGCCTCTCTCTCTCTCTCTCTCTCTTTCTCTCTGTAAAATCAATTTTGCTAAAGAATTAAACTAACTTTAATCGGATTTTGTATTTCACTGTACTCACTAGTAGTTCTTTAAAGTTTCTTTGGGGGGTTATTCTAAGAGCGTTTATTAAACGCTATAATAAAATTTCGATAAAGGTTTGTGATAGATATTATCGTGTTTCGCTTCCCACTTCAATTATTTTGTAAAATGAAGACCTGCTTTAGAGGCTTAAATGTGACTTAGGAGATATTTTTTAGCTTGAGGGCTTCGAATTTAATGTTACTTTTCTTTAAGATGAAGTAAAATTTTAATGACCTTGCGTCGTATTTTGTTAGAATTATGTTGTACAAACATTCTCACATATATGTATGATATTTGCTTCCTTTCCATGTCTCTATCAGATGCAGACACCAAAGTTGAAGATTCTCAATGAAGTTAATATGTCCGTCCTATAAATTGCTGATGGTAAAATGCTTGCACATTAAAGGAAATCGCGGTGTACAAGATAGATAAATAGCATTGATATATTTTGGAGCCTATTAATAGAAATTATGACATTTTATTAGTCTGTTTCAATTATGTATCGTCGTGCGTTTTGAGCAAAATATATATTAATAAGGAATTTAGCGTCCCACAATCTCCAATCAAAACTAGTATTTATTAATTTTGAGTGTAAATATCATTGTGCAAACATGAACTTTATAAGTTATGTTGAAGATATTGTTATGCAGGTAAATATGTGTCAATAATTAGCATAATATATTTTAAGAACTGCAGTGCGGGAACTTTTATAGCTATCTACAGTATTCATAACTTTAAACCAAAATTAATTCATATCTAAATGAACACATATGCATATCGAGGTAATAGCTTACGTTCACTCATTTATTCATACATTTCATATTTATACTACACTAGTATAAACTGTAATTTTAGTAGCTTTGTAAATATTAATGCTAACACGATATATGTTCTTATCCCGAAACAAACCCAATATAAACAATTTTAGTAACATATTAACGACGCCACAAACGTACTTAAGCACCCTATGCATACAATAGACGTAAACATATGATTTATTTCTTCTTCTGTTAGATTATATTGGATATGTGCAACCACTAAGCATTACCTGACTACAGTACGAATATTATATGAACCACATATCATATGTAAAATTACTACCTCAGTGTGCTTAATGTCTATAACATAGTCCCCAACTCAACAAAATTACTTACATTCAATACAGCAATTAAAGAAGCTGTATTTTTCACGAACCATGATTTTGTCAGTTTCCGTACAAAATTAAACACATGAAAAAAACCTTTAGTACAAATGCATAAACGTTTTCTGTTTACCTTTATTGCGCTACTTTTCATGCAGTGTACTTCAAGCCTATACATATAAATATGTTTAATCTATTCCTTAACAAGATTCTTTGAAGGCTATCTTCATTTAACCCACAACTGTGCTGGTGAGGTCACACAGACACCTAAGATAACATTTGGCATTATATATTTTGTTCTGTCCAGTGGATGACGCTGTGACTACGTATATTCCCATATACCCCATTCTTGTTTTAATATTTCGTTGTGTACTGTGTGCACTTTCGGTAGCTCTTCAGTTGCGCCACTGGGGTCCAATAGATACAACCAGCATCTAATTGTAATATTTTTACACCAACAATAATTTGAAGCGAAGTATTACTGAAAATTGCAAAGGTAAAACTCAAAACAGAGTTTGAAATTCTGTGAATACTGGAGGGGAGAATCTGAATGATCCATTGAAGTATTTGTGAGAAGTTGTATATGCATTGTTGTCTAATTTAGGCATCCATTTCTAAAGGGTCCTTGTCCAAGCGCCATAAATGTAGCCTATGTGCCTGAATGGAGTCTCGAAAGATAAATTAAGGTTGTGATGATTCTTCTAAGACCAAAAAAAAAGTACAACAGGGGTTGGACAAAAAATCTAAAACGTTTGAAAAAGTGTGAAATCATACCTAGTATGGTGTCGGGCCTCCTTTTGTGTCCAAAACAGCTTGGATCCGACGTGGAATGGACGTATAAAGCTCCTGAATCGTGGGGTGTGGAATGTTGTACCATTCTTCCTCCAAAAAATGCTCCAGTTCCTTAAGGGATGATGGTGGAGGGTAATGACACCGAACACACCTTTCTAACACAGACCACAATGGCTCAATGATGTTCAGATCTGGTGATTGTGGGACCCAGGGGAGGTGTGATAGCTCCTGGTCATGCTCCTCAAACCATGATTGCACTATTTTTGCAGCGTGACAGGGTGCCAAATCATCTTGGTAGATGCCATCACCATACGGGGACAAAGTGTGGGCCATGGAAAGAACCTGGTTCACCAAAATGGTCTCATACGCCTTAGCATTCATTATTCCATGCAGTTCTATGATGGGACCTGCAGAAAACCACGATATCACTGGCCATACTGTAACAGAACCACCCCCATGCTTTACAGTTGGGCGCAGACGGTCTGGATCATAGGCCTGCGACGGTGT
>JAGDQP010021157.1:885-12718 GCA_022664845.1 Lepisma saccharinum | reverse complement strand
CTCCATATGTAAACACGACCGGTTGTTGGAGACAAGGTGTAGGTCGATTCATCGGAATACATTACGTGTTTCCACTGATCAAGCTTCCACTCCTTGTGGTCCTTGCACCACTGGATACGCCGCTTTGCATTTACTGCTATGACCAGAGGTTTGGCGATCGAGGCCCTGCCATGAATTTTCATTTTATGAAGTTCACGTCGGACTGTTTTTGATGAAACCGGGTTCTGTAAGCCGGAATTGAGTTCAGACTTAATTTTCATTACAGTGGTCTGCTTTTAGCTGCTACAATCCGTTTTAATGCCCTCCTGTCCCTATCGGACAGGATTGTCTTTCGACCCCTGTTGTGCTTTGCCTACGTTGTTTGCCCATGCATTATGTATGCCCTCGTGACATTGGACAGAGTGCCTGTCGATACCCCCACAATGGTCGCCACTGTTGTCACTGAATCTCCAACCAGACGGGCACCAACGATCATGCCTCTTTGAAGTCTGTCAGGTCGCCCATTTTACCGCACCACTTGCACACCACGACACTCACAGGTGAACTGGGTACTGCTGACGGATGAGGAAGGTCCACATGACACATTGAAAACAAAACACGATCGGCAACCTCAACACGTGGTGTACAGTGGGGGGCCACACTTACGTGTCCTGTATGACGTGTTTTTAGATATTTGTCCAACCTCTCTCTCTCTCTCTCTCTCTCTCTCTATATATATATATATATATATATATATATATACAGGTGGTTCGAAAAATGAGCCCAATATCACACCCATTCTGTTTAATCATTTTACAGAGTCATAATTAATGAAATTATAAAATAAGTACTGGAACACATTACCTGGTTGTTTTTCAAACATTGCCAGCATTAAATTTATATTTCTGATATTTGTCAATCAAGTAAAACCCTATTGTTTTGGTGGTATTTTTTTATTATTTTTTTGGCTTGTGCACAGAACACACTTAACATGAATTACAAAAAAATTCGTTTGTTTAGCAAATTGAAATAAAAGTACACCTCTATCTTCCTGCTATGAATGACTAATTATGGAATAACGTTTCGTCTAAATAAAATGAAAAATATAAAATAGATCATACCAAGGAACACTTGCAATTAAAAATAGAAGCATTATCCGCACGTGTGGCGAGCAGAAGTCAGTTCCTAAGTTGTCAAAACAAACGTCATACACAAAACGCTTCCAGTTATCTACACCAGCACATAGCTCATGACACCAGGTACAAGACTTTATGCAGACCAATCTTTCACCTTTTGTTTCCTGTGAATATTTCTCATTACAGCATGGGCATTCTCAGTCTTCATCGTCAGTTGAGGCATAATCGTTACTCTCAGCCGATTCTTCATCGCCAGACAAAGGACTTAGTCCTTGCAGCCTCTTCTTATAATTTTCTTTATAAGAGCGCTTCTGCTTTCGTTGTTGTCTTGCAGAAAATTCCTAACACGACGCAGTTGTCTTGATATTTTATATCAATTTTCTTTACGTTTTCTTGATCTGCCAAAAGTTTCGTTTTCTACTAGTAAGACGAGTAGCAGTAGAACCTCGTACTTTAGAAGCTAACCCTTTGCTGAAAACATTGTGGGTTATGGGACTGATATCTGAGGGGAAAACAGATGATTGCTGTGATGGGGCACTACAGGATGTGGTGATGTTTGCAACTGTTGATACTTACCTTGTGCAGTGGAACACAGGGCGTCATGGGTCTTAGAAGAGCGGGGATCCGGAGATATTTGCACTTTTTCGGGTAAGCTGGTACCAGATGCTATTGACTGCGGATTCATCAAACTCCTGTCAGGCTGAATGTATATATATATATACTGCTTCAGCTTCCTTCCCTGCTTGTTATTGTTTCTCGGTTACAAACTCGTTATACTGAAGATTTTACGACTGCAGGGGTTCAAACCAGTTGTCCTAAAAACATTGATAACTGCTTAAATTCTAGCTGCCTGATTGTAAGCTTCCATTGACAAACGTTCAACTTGATGTTAATTACTGATCAATATTTGTTGTGCTTCAACCAGTCTTCTACGACTTGAGCATAGTACGTTTTCAGTACACTGAAATGATTTGTCTATAGGCTGCATCTTATGAATAGTTTGAGGTGGTAGCGAACAAATGAGTACAACATTCTCACGCTTACAATAAAGTAGAGCAATATTTTGGGTATACGAGAAATGAATGACCTTTCAATACAAGAACAACTGGGTTTTCTTTGCAGGTATTTACATTCTTAAGGATAGTTCCTGAATCTATTTGAGAAAACTGTCAGTTTGGGTCCAGCCAGCCAGATTTGTGGCAATGGGTGATTACTCCTCACATCGCGTCATCCATAAATTCATTCTTCATGTTGGTACGAGGGAATACTAGAAGCGGAGGCACGACATGAGCTGCAGCACTCATGCATGTAACTATGATTACCAGTGAACCGGGTTCCGAGGACGAGATTGATCCAATTTGCCTTTTACATTTGGAAGTGGTAACTTTCGTTGTTTTGTGCTGAGCAATGTTTAAGCCTGTTTCATCTGCATTGTAGATTCTAGTCAGATTGTAATTTCTTGTTTCGGGCTGGATCAGGTTGTCGGGTGGTAATAAAACCCAAAGGAATCGGTGTATGGTATATTTCTACTTTTGGTAAAACTTTTCTAGTAATGGACAACATGATATCCTATTTTAAATAATCATATATCTTATTTCTTTGAAATAGTGGTGTGTAAAACTTTATTCAATACATTGCTTATGAAACTTCAATTACTACTATTTTAATATTTCAGATAGAGACAAACAAAGGCAAAAAATATACATAATATAGCAGGATACGAAATTAGGATTACATGTGGTGTGCTGTATTAGGAAGAATACGGATATAAAATATGGCGGCTACGTGTACACACAACGAGGTACATTGCTACATTATCTGTGCAGCAAACAAAACTAGACCAGAATCTCTAAATATATCCATCATAATCATATCTTGAATACATACCTTCTTGAATGTTCTAGCAGCTGATTAAAACGAATGTTGCAAAATATTTGCGTTCTATTCAAAATTTAAATGATTTTTCATCTCAATGATTTCCTTACTAGTCATGCTATTCTTACAACGACGTGGTCGTTGTGTATTCAGTTCTTAGTTACAGGTGTTTCCGCTAGGCTGCAGCAGTCACAGCCGGAGATAATAGAGATCGGAGTTAGGAACTGGTACGATATCCGGCACGTTCCCTTACTGTGTAAGTTCCATATATCAGGTGTGTAAGCTTATATCCGCTGTTTTGTAGTCAGCAAAACACATCGTGTGTTCATAGAAAGCACAAAGCCAGTTATTCAAAGTACTTGCCTTCACAAGCTAAATATTTTGTCTACCTCTCGGGCAATTTGTGGACACCACACCTAAAATGACCTGCTCCATCGAGGCAAATCATTTATCAAGCCATTTTCGGACGTCTGCATACGAATCATAGTGCTGCTAAGCGAGGGCGTGGCCCATCGACGCAAACTGATGGTAGTCTGTAGTGGCCAGGTCTGGTGAATACGCGGGATGGGATAGCACCTCCCACTTAAGTGTCTCCAAGTGGTTTAGACCACTTTTGACGCACATGTCGTGGAGGAATACCAGCTTGTCATGTCTTTGTTTATACTCCGGCCTTTTTTCACACAGAGCACGGTGCACGCTGATCAGTTGTTGGTGGTAGCAGTGGGCATTGACAGCTTGACCCTCTTGCAACAGCTCAAAGTAGACGATACCCTGTTGATCCCAAAAAACACACAGCAGCGTCTCTCGTCCGAAGCGATTTGGTCTCAAGGAAGATGTTGATGGTTGCCCGGGATCTAGCCACGATTTCTGGCGTTTCGGATTCGCGAAATACAGTATATCCACTTTTCATCACCCGTCTCAATCTGATGCAGGAACGACTTTCTTCTTTTTCTGGCGAGCAACATTTCGCATGTGTTTTGGCGTCTCAGCGGCCGATCGGCACTCATTTGCCGATCTTTCCCATGGCACGTAGACGCATGACAATGGTAATCAAACCTCCTGGCCCGTTGTTCACGCTTCTTGTCACTCAGGCCAAAATTGCCGTCTTTGAACCGACGAAACCAATCTCGGCACGTTGTTTCCGATAAAGCACTGTCACCATAGGCCTCCAAAAACATTTGATGCGCGTCGGTAGCCGATTTCTTCAAATGGAAGCAGAAAAGCAGAGCTTCCCGCATATGCTCTTTTTCTGGCACAAAACTAGCCATGCTTACCAAAGGAACACTGTGTGTTGTTGTCTGCACTTGCTGATTGTGTGCACTGATTCGTGTTGCCAGAGGTCTAACTCACCCACACAATAGGTCTGGCTGGCCCATGGTAGCTTCATACGTTCACGAATGTCATCTATGGGCAAACAGTGGATTTAAGCTTATACACCTGGTATTAAAGTAAAATCTTCCGTAAGTGTGAATGTTCAATCTCTTAGTTAACATTTTACAACGTGACGTCTCAGATAGTTCTACCAAAACTTCGAAATTGCAAGTTATTCGAATACCTTAGAACCGTAACAATTTAACAATAATCACAATTTCACTTTTAAAGAATCAACGTTAGAAACCAGGAAACAGTTCAAATTAGCAGAAAATGTTTTATAGAAGTTTTTGTTGCAATAGTGTCATATTTCAAATGCATTGTATATATAGCAACTAAAGCACTATATTGTATATAGTTTTACATTGCAAATCTAATATCGTTTTGTAATTAGAATCAAAATCACTATCAAACAAGGTGCCACTTGCGTAATATTTCCGTTTACAAAAATAAAATACTTTGGAACTTAACCACAAAGAAGGTGGAGCATGATCAATTGGTTATAGTGAAGTAATAATCAATTCTCGTATCCTGTGTAGCGATTGGTGGAGAAAAATGTAAACGTTTGATTTGATAAAGCTGAACGCCACCAACGATTTTTAAATTTACAGAATGTGCCAATTCAAAGCTCGATAATCTTATACACAAAGTATTTACTGACCTTCCAAATACTATTGTCGTAAGTGGAATACAAGTATATTTTAAATGATTTATCAGTTAAACCAGATGGCCATTTATTAAAAATAAAGGTTTTACTACTAGACAGTTTCTAATGAAAAAAAAATATACGCTTAACGATAAAACAAATCTTAAAGAGCTCGGATTTTTACTACAATTATTAGTTTAGTGAATTAATTATGCTTAATCCTGTAAAATAGGTAAGATTTGGGGTATAATAGGTACATTTTACCAAATAATTTTCTTCCTGAGTAATTGCTGAAATTCTAAAATAAAAATTGCAAATAAAGTATCTTTCAGATGATGTGTTACCATTTATAAAAAATTCACAGGGAATTTGACTGTATGTGTATACTCGTCAAAATAATCCGTCCCAATCAAAACTAAAGTTGACGTGTTTCGGGATTTCCCAACTAAATTACAAAATTAGAGGATGAAAATTATTCTTTGCGTCATCTTGTATAAAACAAATATAAATACAATTTGTTATGATAGTACTCCTGCTACTCGGCCTCTATTCTCTGAGTGATTTAAAGGTAATCTTCTCAATCACTTAAGTTATGTTTCATAGACGAAATTATGTTCGTTTCAAATCCTAAGGGTTTTGCACTGAGAATTGCACTGTAATTTCGTACTGTTACTATTTCAATGTGCGAAAAGCGAAGGGTCGAGATTTATTTTCTAAATGCCATTCTTCTGTAGGGGCGCATTATACGGAAGCGAAAAAAAGGTAGCAGCAGCTAAGCAAATGAGGCTTTTAATCGGCGAACTGTACTGCAGAGGACTAACAGAAATAGGAAGAACAAACACTACTTTTGGCAGTAATCATTAATGTTTCTCTGAAGGTCCATTAGAAGCGTCAAGAGAAAATTTAACAGCACTTAACGGTAAGTGTTGGTTTTATCTGTGGCTTTTCTGAAAGAGAGTCATTTTCGAGAGCAGAGTGTGTGGTGGAAGATGGACTTCATCTGTCCTTTATGATTGAATTGTAGTTGTCTTCCAACCGCATACCTTCAATACGTGTTCGCCATTTCCTTCTTCGGAATAATGAAGAAAACGAGAAGAAAGAACTTTGCATCACATTGTTTACTTTTAGGTATTTTTTTTCGTGGAAAATTGACTCTGTCTAAAGCACTACACAACGCACACTCAAACGTTTTCTTCCTCCTTTTTTAGATATACACACGAGCTTTGTTTAATCGTTTCAACACCCAAAGGATAGGCACTCGCACGTTCTATACGACATCGACTGCAAATTAGCAAGATTTTTTAAAATATAATCGTTTATAGCTTTCCCTTTCAGCGTTTCACCTCTTTTACAGGTGTTATTTTTTTATATTACTTCCTAATTTGATTTTCGTGGTTGAAGCAAAGGACCAACCACACAAAGAAAAATATACTGTAGCAACTGGAAAATAGTGGAACTACTTTTCGTGTTTCTTTTTATGTGTAATGATTATTTTGTTTAATTTCGAGAGCTATTGTAGGTCAGAGGTAGAGCAATATAATAGTCTTTATGGTAGAGCTATTGGTAGGTCTTCTTACGTTCCTAAAGAAATAATATAACCAAGGCATCCTTCCTGGAAATAAACTTAATTATTTTACAGCTTGCCATCTCGGGTTACTGATTTCAATCCTTGAAGTTTCCTAAAGAGAAGATTTATTAGTCTAAGTGTGAGGACACCTTTACATTTCCAATTCTGAATGGATTTCGAGACACGATTTCATTAAGTAAATTTTATTTAACAAATAAAAACAATAACAAATAAATAACGAATAGAGTTACAAGTTATCTTGAGGGTTTTGAAATTGTGTTGACTTTGAAATTTTCACAAATATAAAGTAGGGTGACTTCGTGAGGCGAAGCTATATATATATTGCACAAATATAAAGTAAGACGACTTGGTGAGACGAAGCTATCAATACATTTTAATAACAAATATAAAGTAAGACGACTTCGTGAGGCGAAGCTATCAATACATTTTACAAATATAAATAAAAATGAACTTCGTGAGGCGAAATTATCAACCCGTTTTACAATTACACATTAAACCGAACTTCGTGATGCGAAGCTCTCAATTCATTTAATGGAATTTATAAAAGGGGGTGCTATATTAGAGACCTTTTCTTGCTTTACATATAAATATAAATGATACATATTTCTGATTAGTTGACAATACCCAATTTGGAGAGCACTCTATCTCTCAAGCTATAACTTAAAATACTAAACACAGAATAAGAGAATAGTGATCGATCTGATACATTTAACAGAGAGAGAGAATGAGAATACATAATTAAACAAGAGTAATCAAATCATTTCCCATAGCCAAAGTCATCTTAGTGTTCAGCAATCTCATAGCAAGAAGTTTCATTGTCACCTTTCTCGTAAGCACGCTGTTAAATCCTGTATGACCTGTGATCAAAACTACTTTCCCTGTTGCAATCATTTCGTATCAGACTTCACTCTAATGCCTTCCCGTATCGTTAATGCATTTACTATAACTACTTCAAATATATTCTTCTCAAAAATAGACAATGTCAAACTAATAGTATTTCGTAATGCAAAGTGCTATGGCAACATAATTGTTGAAGATATTCTGAAGAAATTTTAAGCAAACAAGTACTAATACTCCATATCAATCTCGGTACGTGGGATTACAGAAAAACATTATTCTAAATATTCTAAGTCTACAAATTAAATCGAAATAGATCTGACTTTATTGTAGCCGTGGTGTTAGATGCTTGTCTTCTATTCACAAACTGATATAACAAGACAAATACGAATAGTATTTTACGCACTTTCTGATTTACGTAGTTTCTTCTGGAAATTTCGACGTGACGTTAATTATTGCGTTATCTTCAGAGAATTAGTGATTGCACGCGTTGTTGTTTTCTTCAAGCCAAATTACGTCTTTTAATTTTTAGGGAAAAGAAGTTATCTCGCGGTTAGAAATTAAGAATAGAGAAGTCCATCTTCCCTGTTGATCAATTCTGAAAGGATATCATTCCGGAGTAAACCAACGTTTCGTGGTTTCCAAAATTATTTTGTTACTTTAACAATATATAGTCACTTTCTTTAATATTTGCTAAAATTATTTTGCAATCAATACCACAAAATCTTGTTGAGTGGCGTGATTTCATTATACATGCGATTCATTCTGAAGACAGAATAAACATTCATATCCGCTTTCCCGCATCCTTTCTTACAACACGGTCTATGAACCATAGACCAGGGCGGCACAGTCTGAACTTCGGATATCTTCGGAAGCGTTCGACAGAACCTGACGATGACGTCACTCGCAGGATAAGTACATAGGCAGCACGATATACAGTGTAATGAAACATGTACATCACATAATTAATTTTTGCAATTAATGAACAATTTACTCATATATTTTGTCTCAAGTCCAATAATTTCAAGCTCTAAATATATAGGGGTCTTTGTATATAATTTTTATCATAATACCAGGTTACAAATACGTGCTGATTAGACAATAGAGTCTACGGTGTTGTTCTCGTACCAAGTCTATAGCTCGGAAATATTTAACTTAGATCTTTGGGGAAAGAAAAAGAATAAGTGCATATGCGCAACTGAATTATGATACTAGGAACCAGTGACGTCCAAGAAATATCTCTATGTGGTGTCAACTTCAGAATTTGTAATGGAAATTACAGTATTTTTTCATTTAATTGGATCGAAATCTATGCAAAAACAACTTCTTTTAAAATAAATATTCTGTTTTATATTTCCTGCGGTTTGACAGCTCATTTTGATGGCATCAATATTATGTCAGCAGCTTTGTCACCAATAACTCAAGAACAATTTCAACGCTAACTAATTGATTCCCTACACACGTTTCAGGCTTAGGACTGACAAAATAATTAAATGTATGGATTTTGCAGTGTTCTGGATCAATGGACATTCAACTTGTCAGTATGGATAAGATTTTATTTTTCGTAAGGATTACAGTGAACGCTCCTTTAACCTTGATGTCCTAATAAAATGAACAGTTTGAAACCCCTAGTATTTACATGAAAACCCTTAAATAATAATAATGAAAAATAAAACACTTTCTGAGAGTTGTAGAGTGCAGTCTGAAGAAGGAAGTGGTATACTTCTGAAACTGTTACGTTTTAATTTATTTCTATTATTAATTAAATAATATCAGCCTTGTCAGCAAGCTGTGATTCTCTTTATTCAGTATTGTTGTAATATCTAAAACTCTTAATGTGAACAAATTTAAATAAAAAAGACAGACACAGGTGAGAAAAAAATATTACTGTATGTGGGATCATTATGATTACAATTTTTGTTATACCTATTAAATGGCTTTGAATGTCAATAAAGATGATAATAATACTAATAATATCATTAAAATGTTTCGCCAGGCTCATTTTGTTGAAATATTCCATATCATGTAACTCAAGTGTTTAAGTTGTGACAGTTCATCATGAATTCTAGTAATGTAACCATTTTCTTGCTTTATTGGCATTTCCAAGATTTGATTTTATATTCAAATTTAAATATTTAATTCGAATGAAAGTTTATGTTTTGACCTAACGTACAACTTTTTAATTTACTAAAGGAAGCTTTCCACATAGTAAAGTAATAATATTTTTAATTACTCCGTATTTTGTACTAAAATTTCTGCAGGATGGTACGAACGAAATGCACTTTCCAAATCTTTTACGGTTTAAAGGAAATCCTGGCTTAGTGACTTGGTTTTTAAAGGTCAGTTCGCGACTTTATATCTATCCCACTTTTACAGGACAAGAGGAAGTTTATCAGAATGAGACGTTAGTTTGAATCCATATGACGTCGGTTGTGTGCTAGATAACAAAGTATTTGAATATGTTTTGAATTTTATTTTAGGGTCTTTAGGCAACTTTGGCTCAGGTTGTGTGTATGATGATGAGATAATTCGTGCAATGACGAAAGTGTGAGGAAACGGGAGAAAATTCTCTCACACAGTGTTTCTCTTCCACAATGCCCAGATTGCATGAGGTGGGATCGAACGGATGACCCCAAGCACTAGAGGTGAGAGCTCTGCCACTGAGCCACCGCAGAACGAAGTCCTTGTTCTGACCAGTAATCAGTTGGTATATAAGAGGAAAGTGGCAATGAACAAAATTCTTTGGAAACCTAAAATAAGTTATGCCTTCTGTCTTTTTTTTTATGCGAAGCAACTGCACTTTTGCAAGGCGTCCTTGTAAAATATTGTTTTATGTGCGTTTGATAATTGAGTACCTTCTACCTTCGTAGGCCTATGTGCACTTTAATAGGTCACTGAAACCGCACTAAAAATAGAAAGCACACACACACATTTAAAGAATAGCAAAACCTGGAATTACACCCCAAACTCACGTGTTGTTAAGCTTTCAACCCTCTTAATCCACTCTCATCGTTTCCTTCTTTCCTTCGAGTGACGTCAGTGGTTGGTTCCGTCTACGACCCTTATTTTTCAGCTATGGGCGGGTAGACTGCTCTACTTTCTCAGTATATTATACAAGTATATTGCCATAGACTGTCACCATTACATAATAATGAAAATAGTTTGGGATTTTGAATAAGTTAGGAAAGGGAAAAGTATAGAAGGAATAAATTGAATATTCTGAAACATTATTTAATTTATCTGCCACAATACTAAAAAAACTGACGGAGCGAAAATAATTAACAGATCAACATATACCTGTATTGTTGAACGACCACAAGAGAAACAGATAATAATAATAATAGTATTGAAGGCTTTTATTTCCATGTTATAAACACCATGTAAGACAATACATGTTTGACAATACGTATCAAAAAATTACACAACTTGTCCTTATTAATATTGGTAACGATATTAGCGTATAAAAGTACAGTACATGTATACAGTAATGTACAGATACATAACATCATAAATAGGCATAAAAAGGCGAAAATTGGTAAAGAGTACTTACAGAAAATTTATTGTAGTTCTTAATTTATATAATAATTACTCTTTCTCTCTTGTATTAACATTATACAGTATAAACGAGAACTATGATAATTAAGCAATTATGTAATTAATTTGAACACACATTTGTTTTGCTAATACAAATTTATGATCTTTTATTTGTTTCAAAATTTATTACTTGACCTTACGGATTTTTCTGATACAGTTTCACACCTAATTTCTTCCACCTTCATGTAGTATAGATTTTAGTTGTAATTGTACTGTTTATAAGCTTATTGTATAGAGTGTGTATCCACTTTTGTAAATTATATTGTAACAGCATTAATTAAAGGTAAAGCTATTCTCTGTGCGATGCGCACGTGCCGTGAATGGTGCATAAATAATGTGGAGATAGCGCTCCACATATTCCAGACTTACAGTACAAAGTTAGGTGGGATGGCTACAGTCTTACACTTGACTGACTTTACCTTCCCAAGGTGACCGAGAGTAGTACCAAAGACACTCTGATACTCAATTTGATAGGAGTTTGAGTGCACTTAAGAGCGTAGGCTTAGGAATACAGAGAAAAGTCTCCAGGGTCTTGGCGAGGATTTGAAACCGAACTGCCGTATTCGTAGTCAGAGGCGCTATCGACTGAGCCACGTATTGTATTCATCCAGTCTTTCCATAACAAGGTAGTCATTTATTATTATTATTATTATTATTATTATTATTATTATTATTATTATTATTATCATTATTATTATTATTATTATTTATTATTATTATTATTATTATTATTATTATTATTAGTAGTAGTAGTAGTAGTAGTATGTGCAGTAGTAGTAGTACTAATACTATTAGTATTACTATTAT
>JAGDQP010021156.1:5186-32157 GCA_022664845.1 Lepisma saccharinum | reverse complement strand
GGCGTCGTGGAACAGGAGTGTGCAGTGGCTGCAGCAGACGGAAGTAGTGTAAAATGGGAGACCTCTCAGAGTTTCAAAGAGGGCAAATTGTTGGTGCGCGGTTATGTGGAGTGAGTGTGACGGCAGTGGCTAGTGTGTTAGGTGTGTCGCCAGGGACAGTGTCGAAGGTGATGACGGCCTACACAACACACGGGAAAACCACATCGGGGAAGCGGAACAGTGGGCGGAAGAAAAGCATCAGTGACAGGGCACGCCGGGTATTAAAGCGCATTGTCACGCGGAACCGTCGTGCCACTGCGGCGCAAGTGACGGAGGAACTCAATCAGCACCTCCCCCAACCTGTTTCGACAATCACAGTCCGCCGCGAATTACATGACATGAACTTACGGGGTCGTGTTGCACGGGCCAAACCTCTCATCAGGGACCAGAACGCTTTAGCACGCCGCAAATGGTGCCGCGACCATGCAACTTGGACCGTTGACGACTGGAAACGTGTGGTATGGTCGGATGAGTCACCATTCACCCTATTCCAAACCACGGGCCGTGTTTATGTGTGGAGAACGCCCAAAGAAGCGTATGATCTGCAGTGTCTCCGCCCAACTGTGAAACATGGCGGCGGCACGGTGATGCTGTGGGCCGCAATATCATGGTTTTCATTGGGTCCTGTGGTCACACTTCGCGGACGCATCACTGCCAACGATTATGTCGCAATTTTAGGAGACCACTTGCATCCTATGGTCCGGATGTTGTTCCCGGACAATGACGCCATATTCCAGGATGGTAATGCACCCATTCACACAGCTGGAGTTGTTGCAGCGTGGTTTGAGGAACATCGGGATGAAGTTCAACACCTCCCCTGGCCCGCCCAATCCCCAGATCTCAACATAATTGAACATCTGTGGTCCATCTTGGAAACACGACTCCGGCGACGATTTCCACCTCCATCCTCTCTCACAGAACTGGCCGATGCCCTGCACGAGGAATGGTGTAATATTCCACTTGCTACCATTCACGACCTCTATGCCTCCATCCCACGTCGCATCAAGGCTGTTCTGAAGGCGAAAGATGGCCCGACACCATATTAATCTGGTAAGTTGCACTTTCGTTCAAGTGTTTCCATTATTCTGATAAGCATCTGTATATTATATAGGATTGATTTTACGTTATGCATATAAGTGCGTAAATTTTCACAAAGCCTATAACTGCGAATAAGTTGATCATGACATGCAATTATGACGGAAAAACTATTATTTTGTACACTAATGCAAAAGATGTACAGTCACGAACTAAAGTAAATAAAGGTTGGAATTATAAGAAATAGTAGCATTTTCCTCTAGGAGAATTGTTGCACTGTATGCCTCATAGTTAGACAACCAACATGACAGTACAAATATGCACGAAAACATGGAATGCAAGGATATTCCTCTATT
Organism: Lepisma saccharinum; assembly: GCA_022664845.1. Classification (NCBI taxonomy): domain Eukaryota; kingdom Metazoa; phylum Arthropoda; class Insecta; order Zygentoma; family Lepismatidae; genus Lepisma; species Lepisma saccharinum. The sequence goes on along the minus strand of JAGDQP010021156.1, from coordinate 30,727 downwards.
TGGAGCAAGAAAGAATTGACTTTTCTGCATCAGGGAGAGAGAGAGACGCACACTGTGTGTTTATAAGCGTTTAAATGTCATTTATTTCCATGTCTTGTACCATTTTTCTTTCCCTCTTTCGTTGTTTTCTCTTCTCTGTTCCTCCACTCTTTCCCCGTTTTCTTCCATGCTTTCTCTCTCTCTCTCCCTCTTTTTTTCTCTGTGTGTGTGTGTGTTCTTGAATAGGACAAGGATGGAATTCTGCCTCTCTCGTGGTTCTCTACATGATGCAGAAAAGTCAGTTCTTTCTTGCTCCAAACGAAGGAATATCCTGGCATGTCATGTTTTCGTGCATATTTGTAATGTCATGTTGGTTACCTACCTATGAGGCATACAGTGCAACAATTCTCCTAGAGGAAAATGCTACAATTTCTTATAATTCCAACATCCATTTACTTTAGTTCGTGACTGTACTTGTTCCATTTTTGTTTTTTATGAATAATCAGTTTTGCAAAAACAACTGAAACTAAAATGAAAAACAACGGTGTATAACCGTACTACCGCTTTGGTCAATCAAATACAACTAAAAGAGACTTTCTTTTATAACTTTAATTTTTTGGAACGACATTTTCTTTACAAAACAGTCATTTAAATAAACCATATTATGCCGATAATTGTTTTATATGAGATAACTCAACAGATGAAACAATGCTGTGTACCATGTTACACGTTTCTAATTCTTATGTATCGATGCACTCAGGTTAATCAATGTCAAACTTACGTTTGCGTATATCATCAAAGAATGAATAGATTTCACATTTCAGTACACACACATTTAGTGTACAAAACACATTTAATTTTCTGTGTAACGTGGCAACAATAAACGAAAATATTAATAACAACAATAAATTAATGATATGCAAAGAGATAGAACAAATGGATAGAGATGGAATGGTAGAAAAAACTTTGGAAAAATTCTTATGTATCTTCGAAAAGATAAGTTGTAATTTCTAGACTAATATTAGTTTTCAGTTTTCTAGAATGAAAAAAAAAATGAATTTGAAAATACAAGAACTCAGGAATTAATACTTAATTCTTAATAATTTTGGAATGAAAAAAAATAATCGAATCGATCGTTTTTTAAATATCATGGATTAAAATTTTATTTATGACCTTTAAGAATCTAAGGCTCAGGCTGGGATAGGGGAGGGGAAATGTTTCCGTAAGGTACCGGCCAGGGTCTATGTTGAAGATGCCACCTCGGCATTTGCCTGGTGTGACATGAAAAATTCTGGAAAAGCCTCAATATGGATGGAATCGAAACCACGACCTCCCGAATGCTACGCCAAAGGTCATACGGCTGCTCTGAGCTATGGCTGCTCGTGTTTAAGTATGATGAGTTGATATACTCAACAGACTTTCTTAAAAAAAAAGTTTTGTAAAATGAAAGAAATTTGATGGTTTATTCGTCACGCAGCCTTGAGGGTTATAGTATTGCAGGAACAGTTAGTTACATCTCCTCCTTGACCTTTCGGACGTTTTTCCTCTCCACTGTTGCGTGCTTGGATGGAAGATAGCAAGGGGCGCCAGTTAGGATTTAATTGCTCTACTGGATGAATCAGCCATAGAAATGATTTTGTGAACCATTCTACATCTGTGATAAGCTTGGACATAATTTTGTTTTGTCTTACTTTTAAACTGAAAAAAAAAAAAATCCGAATTAAGAAGTGTGTTTTTAAATTAAGAACCCTTCTCGCGCCCGCCCCAACTTTTTAATATTTAAAAAAATATTTCATGAGCTAAGAATACTGTCAAAAATGTTCGAACATAGTGCACTAGAACTTACAAATTATTATAAGATGCAACAGAGAGCGATCTCGAGATCTTATCCATTGATGAATGATACGTTTTAAAAAATTATGACGTCATTATTTAATTAAATTCTCAGTACTCATCAATCGACAACATCTCGAGATCGCTGTCTATTGTATTTTATAGTAATTTGTAAGTTCTAATGCGCTATAATATTACATTTTTGATAGTATTCTTAGTTTTTGAAAGATTTTGTAAACATGTTGAAAAATGGTGGCGGGCGCTTAGAGGGCTCCTAAGCGGGAACTTAAATAGAATTTTAGAAAAAGTGAAATGATTTGTAGTAGCGATACGAAGATTTTAGTTAAACGAGGATCTAGTTTGAAGTTACGTTTCTAAAAAGCTGATGTCTATGTCCTGTGCAAGATGGTTTTCTAGTTCTAGTGCTGAGGGGCCTGTTTAAAATGGTTCAGAGAAGCGTTAGGAGTTTGGCAGCGTCTTTACTGTTCATTAAATTCTGAAGAGTTAGATAGACGATGTCTCCCATCTCAATTTAGTCATTTTTTTTTTAGTAATTCCGTAAATTAAGGTTCCTTTTAACTACTATTATAAGGTTTAAAATTCACATAATACTTTTTGTTTTAAAATGTATTTACACATGTTAAATCTAATCTGAAGCAATTCTTATAATTTTGGATTAAATCCCTAAATTTACCTTCAGTGTAGCTATGGTTTGGGTATTTGATGGACAGTCCGTCAGTCTACGTACGTTTTCACTGAGTACAAAATATGGAATTTTCTGAAAGCTGGCAAGTCACAGTGTCATGCTCTGTGTGATGTTTCTGTCCTAGGAATCTGGGAGAGAATTTAAATATGTAGCATTTTGTTTTAATTTGAATTTGAATTTTACTAACGACTTTTAGGCATCTCAGGCTCAGGCGGGAGTGTGTTGGAAGGTAGTCGGCCAGGGCCTAGTTTAAAGATACTATCTCAGCATGTTCCCAGAACTATCCTTTTACTAAGTCATTTTGTGTTTGATCTGATGCATAGGAATAAATTAATAATTAACTTAGTATGATTAAAATGATCGAGTGGTCTTGTAGGGTAAATATACTTGTTTTTCTTTTTCCTCTTCACTGCTCCCATTCCAGGTAATAGAATATTAGTGATGACTGTGAAATTAAAGGCTTCTATGAAAATAAGATTTTGTGCTTTGAAATATAGACAATTAAGGGAGCTCAGTCAGGAGACTGTCTCCATGTGCTGCCGCCAGGCTTCAGCAGTGGGCGTTCTATTTAGATAAATCATGCGGAGTTGAAGAATTTCAACCTTTAGATGACCTTTTAAACTACATCTCAAACACCTGTATATTCCTAGTAATTCTTGTGTTGGAATTTACTAGGGGGAAATGGATAGATACCCACTACTCTAATATGAACGATCTGTACGAATTTGAACTTGTCTCACCGATACGTTTCCAACAACACCTCAACCACGTTAGTAACCCCAGTGGGGGGTTGTATAATAAGGCTTCCGTGCTGATGCCTAACATCGTTGCATCCAGTTAAATAATTAAAAGTATTCCATTTAATAGAGAGCTAATTTAATCAGGGCTATTTGTTAATATCTCTAAATTATTTTTTTTCTGGACTTCGGAAAACCTAAAAAAAATGAAACAAGAAATTTAAATTTAGTCTTCTGTTTGTTTCTTTCCACAGTTAAAGTACTTATCCTGGTTGTAATGAAGAATTATTCAAGCTACGATAAGCGTAGTTTTGTTTTCAAAGAGATTTAAAAGATCTTTTAAAGGCTCGTTTGTTGACTAGGTTTGATTTAAGGAAACTTAATTTCTTGCACAGTGTTCAAATGTTTGAACTTCGAATACTTCATAATACCAGAGAACAATGCATGTTATTAGTATTTTAATCTTCAACCGTATATTATCAGATATACGAGCCTAGGAAAATTCGAATAATGTTAGTAATAGCATTAGTCTTGCAACTAGATCATAGATTAAATTGAAATGGCTTCAGTTCTCTTTTATGGGTTACAGTGGTATTTTTTAAGGGATATCTCTTTTGCCAGTAAGGCTGGGAAGTTAGTGAGCAGGTCAACTCAACATTCGTCTCGCGAAAGTGATAGAAACACTGGAAATTTTCAGGCACGAAGTTCGGCAATGGAGTTCGAACCCAGGGCGACATTAACGAATTCATAACAGGGGTTGGGTGCTATTCGTTCACAGATATGAAATTGCACGTTTAAATGTATCACAATGTTGTTTCCAGGAGCTCTTTTGTACCAACTATTGCAGTTGGAACGCTCATAACGTTAAATAGTGTAAAATATTACCTCACCTATCAAGTTTCGTTTTATAATATTTGAGTTTCAAACGCAATTTCTCGTAGAGTTTTAAAAACACGAATAAATAATTACATGCTTTTGTAAATAGAACCAAAAGACCATTGACATCATGTGTCACTTGGCCCATGTTGTCATTTACGAAAATTTCACTTTTTGCCACTAACCACAATAAAATGGAACAACATGAAATGCTTGACCACGATGGCACATTCTTCGGAAATTAAAAGGGTCGTGTGTCGGGAATCCTCCTTGAAATCTATTGGTTACGAAATTAACTGGTTGAGAAGTTTCCTTTCCGTCTCCGTGTATTTATATAATATTTGCATTTGGCAGGGATCAGAGCAATTAATTAACACGTCAAGTTCATAAATAACTTTAATCTCAGTATTTAAATTATCTTAAGCGCAGCTTTTTATATAAAACTGAAACGGAAATGCACAACTTCAACACGCATGTATGAAGTGTTGCCTACCATTCAGGCTTTCAGAACAAATTTTCGAAAATTTTGAAGTCCTGTAACTTGTGTTCCACCAACTTCCGAAACGTAGTACTACAGGAGTATTCATTTGAACACATTCAATGCACTGTGGAAGTTTCATGGTGATTTTCGTGCCCCACCAGAGACAGTTTCCTTATAAGTATGAAAAAATATTTTACCTTGCAAATAAATAGTTAAACTACAAGCTGTGCTTTTCACACAGTTTTCGAACTTCGAATTAACAACAGCTCAAGGTTTCAATTCGCCTGTTGAACACTTAATGGTGTCCACTGGAAATCAAGGAGAAGGTAGCTACAACAGCATTTGTGTAAGTGCCTTCTTTCGTTGTTTTGGCAAAATCCAGTAAAAACGGAAAAAACTGATTGAGAATATCTGACAACAGAACTCGAACCTGTGTACTCGCAAGTTCCTTAGTCAGAGATATAAGCACTTAACTGTGCAGGCGCTCAATCATATGTTTTAAATTTAAATGGACGATATTTACAAATTTTAAAATATAAAAATTAGATTATAAACAAAGTAAATTCAATATTTCTTGTAGAAACAAAACGAAAATTTGTGAGCCTAGCCATTGATACATAGGCTAAGTATTATTCAAATTGCATAAACGGAATAATAATGACAAAGAATGTACACACGATAGTGAGACAAGTAAACGTTTGTTATTGAGTTATTATCTGCTGTGATTAAAAATAAATGATCAAAATAAAATAAGTTGTACTTTACGCAATAATTTCTTCGAATATAATACGTAGATTAATTGTCACGATAACATTCTTTAAATCTGGAAGTTTATAGAGACGTGGGTTTTATTTTATAGCGTATAATCAGATGTGAAATTGTTTACTAACTCAATATTATTCTTTGATGTAGAGTGAAAACAGAAATAAGTAATATAATCTACTTTAAGCCTAATTAGAATCGCCATTTCAGTATTTATGTAGTTTAACTGGACGAAACTGTCTAAACTCTAGGCCCACAATCCAGTCAAAACCTATCACAGATGCAAGATGAATTTAAACATCGTTCTACGATAAGATATCAAAAATAGACGATGATAGGTTTTAAGTCAGAAACGGTTAAGATAAGATAGGTAGACAGGCCTGTCGCCAGGCACAAACTGTAGAGTGTAGATGGAACCACGGGAAATTTAATGTGGGGGTAGAGGGTCACGGTATATTACTTTCAACTTATTTAAATCTAAAAAGTAGATGAGGTGTCTACCTTAGACTACCTTAGACTTCTACTAGGTCCCAAATTTAGGTAGATAGATCGCTACGATAAAAGCAAGTTTCTTACACTAGCTTCATTTACTGCGCAATTTCTGCATATAGAAGAATATAAACACTTGTGTATATGAGGAAGAACGTCTTCGTACTAAACAAGACGAAATATATATTAAGTACCCTTGCATTGATTCAAGCTACAAACTTCCATTAAGCGACTTAAAGTAAGGAAGCCTACGAAAATCTCTCTCCGTACCAGGAAGTCACTTCACTACCAAATGGTACAGCACATGGTAATTTACTAGTCGAGGTGTCTCATTGATTATCACGTTATCCAGGAACAAAGTATAGAATTAGAGTAGAAAACATTCCTAAAAACTAATTTTAATTTAAATTCCCACAAATTGTGCAAGCCATTGATGTAGTTTATTTAATCACTTTAGAGATTTTGTTTCTTCTCTCAACAGTCAAGTGCATATTAAAGGAACATAACAAATCGCACTTTACAGTAAAATAGTGTTTACCAAAGATGTTAATAGGAGTATCATAACTTCGTTATGTAGTATGGATGGATGAGAGGATATCATGGTGAGAGGACAGTCTGATAGACCTACATTAGAAGAACTCGTGTATCTACATTGGCTTTTTGATCCTCTGCAATCTGCATTATGCATTCTGTCCATTTAGTGGTCCAACATAGGTAAAGAATATGAGAAACATAAGTAAAGAAGAATATATCTTTCATGCATTTCACGTTAAAAATAGCAATGCATCATAAAGTTTATTACGAATTGCAACATAATATCAGCAGTAGTTCCTTGCACTGATATACGTACGTTTCTATCGCAGGCACGATTCGATGTGCCGCAAAGCGTCTATCTCGAAAAGAAAAAAATCAAAATTATGCCGCACGAATGTGAAGTGATTACATCTCTTTCATATTAATAGAATAATGTTAGTCATAAAATATAATCTTTAGTAGTCATGGAGCTGATTTCATCACACGGTGTAGTAAATGTTTCACATTTCCAAGCGGATTAAAAGGTAAAACAAAACTTGTTGCTGGAAATTATATAATATAAAATTAAATACTGGAGTATATTAAAAGAATGTAATATATTAACAAACGCTGGAATTCAATTTTCTGTACCTTGTGGCAGAATACAAAGAATAAAGTACAGAAAATCATAGATTGGTAAATCCTAGAATTGAATTTTCTATGTCTTATGGCATAACACTACAAGTTAAAATACCTAATTAATAATGAAATTGTGGAAAACAAACAAATGCCCTTTAGATAAAAGAATCCCATGTATAAAATATTAGTTTTTGTCGTCTTTAAATGGGAATTTCTGCATTTTTTTATCTACAACTGAAACCATGGTCATTTTATAGTCTATATATCTTTTCATGAATCATGACCGAGAATCGAACATCCAACAAACTTATTCTATCCTTTCTCGACCCCCAACACTACCCACTAACATGCCACAATCACGAGCTCGTTAATTACGATGGGAGTGATAAAATGTACCTGTGTCTCATTTAGATTTACGAGTTCGTGGTTCGAATTTAAATGAGTGTAATGTAGGTGCATACGCAAGCAGATAGTCTTGTTTGACACAACATGAGAGTTTTAAATAATTATTAATCTCTATCCGTTTATCAGCTCATCCCCACACCGCGCAAAATTGTATAGTTGAACAACGTCACTTAAAGTATAAAGAATTAGAGAATTTTATATTCTGTTCATTGATGATTGAATTTTTGATTGTGAAGATTGCTTGATAATAATTCTGAACTGTGTTAGTAGATCATAAATGGCTACTGGAACAAGATAATGGATCAGCACCATCTCACGTCAAAAACAATACGGAAATCACATGCAAAGGATCGCACATTTAAGTTAAAATAAAAGCAGTTATTATAATTTTTCTTCGTTGGGATCTGCTCTCAAGGATTTGCCATTAATAACAATACGTTTCATCTTTCATGTGTTGTTAACCTAGATGTAAATCCGTGTAGTAAGAAATATTGACACGATATTTCTCATACGTAACTATTTTTAAACATAACGAAGCATTGCAATATTTAAAATACGTCGAATGCTATATAAAAAGCCATTTCAACGAATCATGCATTATAGAAACTAAGAATTGTAAATAATAGAATTTAATGAATTTACAACTATGTATATTAAATTAATCATTCTTCCACTTAGTATGAACATTTAGGTCATCTGTATAATGAGTAAACACTGGCTAAGCATTTCATTCTTTTTTATCTTACGCAAAATTAATTTGTGGTTAGTTTGATTGGAAAATAGAAACAATGGAATAAATAGAGAGATAGAAGTTCAAAAACCATAATTGTTCGTGCTCAATCTGAAATACAGATTATGTAGAAGATGAAAGTATGTCTAACTACTTTCCACTCTCTACAGCAATACAACTTCAATAAAGCCATTCTGTTTATTTTTAAGGATATCAGTAGTTCTATAAGAATATTATTTTTACGTTGGCCGTCAACAAAAGTAGATCATTCAAATGCGTGACTGCCCTGGAGCCCAACACAATAAACAAAAAAACACTTCCATTAAACATAATGAATCAGTAGGAATATACACTTATTTTCAAAACACCTGAAGAAATATGACATTTTAGCTCGAATACTATTAATAGAAGTCGAGTGAAGTGGCTAACGGGGAAAAAGTACTTATACAGGAAGTTCTTTTAGATCTCAAAGCAAGAGCATCCATACCTCATATCACAGCAACATATCACCTGTGTATTGCAAGTGTACACTGCAAAAACGGTACCTTTGATTTGTGGGCAAAAAATTACAATTTTGTACCCACAATCTTTGAGATGCAGTGGTGAACTCAAGGTTGGGTTTAGAGGGGCGGTTCTTTGCCTCCCAGTTTTTGGAAGGGAACAGCTTAATAATAATAATAATAAAACGACGGTAAAATATGAATCTCTGGGTCCGTCACTGCCTCTGAAAAATAATGTACCCACAAGTTTTGAAAATCAGTGACGGTCACAGAGATTCATATTTTACCATCGTTTTTGTTTCCAGTAATCTGTTCCCTCCCAAGAACTGGGAGGAAAAGTCCCGCCCCTCTAAACCCAACCCTGGGTTTGCCACTGCCTCTCAAAACTTGTGGGTATTTGTACCACAAGTCAAAAATACTGTTTCTGCAGTGTATGAGAGTGCGCATTTTACGCACTTTGCGGTGCTTGTTGGGAATTACTTGATCACTTTAATGTGCTCCATAATAAAAGTAAAAACGTGTACTAAATATTTTCGGGAAAGGAAAAGTGTACCATTGAAACTACTTTTAACACTTTTAGAAGTGTTTTTTTAAAGCAATTTATCACACAATTTACAAAAAAAAGAAAAAAAAGAAAGAAAGAACGCGTATTTAGGTTGTATATGTCGAATTTCACGGTTAAAAAGGGAACTTATTGTTCACTTTAAATGGGAAAACATTGATCACTTCTGTATTTTTGTTCATTTTGATCCAAATATGTACTGATAAATTCCTGCGTACTTATTTTCGCTTTAGATTTATATGGCTCTTGATAATCTGGTTGGCCAAAACGAAAGAACATAGCTGACAACGGAAGCTCACGATCTGTTGTAGCTGAAATCCGAATCAAGCATAATACATCTGATAGAGAATACTGAGATATGGAGAATACAAAAATTAAGATGCGATTGACAAGGAGTGGAGCTAGGGGGGCACGAAAACTCGAAATTAACAAAGTTAAATAAAGAATATACCCACGGTGATTCAGAACAAAGTACGTTACCTTTTGGAGGTGATTCCTGACATTAAACCAAGTAAAAAGTTCCTGTGAACATAGGTGAAATTCCGTTTCGTTATGGACATACAGCATTTCAAACTTGGAACCCAAAGTCTACGCCAAACAATGGGAAAAAATTAATTTTTAACATATCAGAAACGACGCATTGAATGAAAATTTCGTTTGTGGAAATTTGTTTCTAACAACACGGATATCAGGAGTGAAACATGGTGTCACCGGTTTACAGCGTAGGCAACCAGGTACAATGTTTTTTTTTCTCCTTTCACATATCAGTACGTTGTGTTATTGGATATTTTACATCTCCTAGTGATGGAAATCAACATATACAAAACACACACCGCAGTGTTGTAAACTATGGATAAGACAGAAAGATTTTCACAATCTTATACAAACTACGGCCATCTGAAATCGTCCAGCTTGGTTGCTCGACCTATTTAAAAAATATTTTTAATATTTATATCCCTTATATGGATAGTTCAAAACGAGTATTCTTTAATTTATGTCCTTACCGATTAATTAATGGTGGCCATTTTTGTCTTGCTACGCATGCCACCATTTGTGTTTACAGACCTTTACGAAAAATGTAATTTTTCCGGACTGGTTTCTCATAAGACATTCAAACTGAAACTATTTCTTCCTTTAAAGTCTGCTGGATAATTTTAGTTCTCTGCATGCAAAGTCTAAACCGTAACTTAACTGGTCAAAATGGTATGCGATTGTCAAAAATAAAATAAATTCCTGTTTTCAGGGTGCTTTCTCGTACGGAAGGAATTGATTGTCAAAGTTGGTATTTGTACACTATTACACATCAAAATATGTTGAATGGAAACAGTATATGAGGGCTGATATGTGGTTCGTTAATTGTTACGAATTTTTGAAAATCCAGAAATTCGTATTTTAAGCATATACCTGTCCTGCACCAAACTGAAACCATGCATTGGGGTGGGGTTGGGAAGCAATTTGAGATAGGGAACCCGTGTCCGGAACACAACCGTTACGGCTCTGCGAGCAGTTGAAATTTCTATTAAAGGTGGTAACGATGCGTAATTAGAAGCAATGGGTGTGGGATCTGGGTGTGGTTCCAGGATTAAGGATGCCACACGAATCCAAACTAATTTTATTATAAACAAACATTAGGAATGTAGTTGTAAACTTTCTACACATTTGCACGTCTGTACTGTAAAGTTGATACAACAAACGACACGGAAAATAAAATAAACGAAAATTGGCAATGAACGCATTTTGGTATTTGCGTTTGGTTTGCCTCTTTGTTACAAAACAAGGGAACAGGTTTTATCTACTGTATCATTTACAGGTATTGCTCAAAATTATCTCCCTGGATATCGTCTCGCAAACAATGGTGCAAACGGCTAATAAGTGACGCGCGCACTTGTCCAAACAAATTGTCTGTTCTCTAATTGTTCCGGCTGCGACTGTTATTCTGGTCATCAATTCTAAGTCGCTTTCGATTCCGTCCCATCGTGCACTAGTTCCTTCGTGTATCCCCTCAAGAAGAAATCGATGGGGGTAAAGTCAGATCCTCCAGGGAACAGATCCTCCTCTCCCAATCCATCTGTCCGGAAACATGGCATCCAGTGAACTAGGGGGACTGAGTGGCATCCGTAGTGCTGGAACCACACACAGGTCCAGACGCCGCACCTATTGCTTCTCATTGCGCGTTGTTGCCATCTTTCCTCGAAATTTCAATTGCTCACAGGGGCGTAACGGTTGAGTTCCGGACACGGGTTCCCTATATCAAATTGCTCCCAGTACCACCCCGATGGGTGGTTTCAGTTTGCTGCAGGACATTACAGACACCCTGTATGGTGTTGGGAGCGTGAATATAATCGTGACCGGCCGAAGTTACTAGAATGGTCCATGCAAAATAAAGTTGATCAAAGTTTACGTCATTATATCCGGCAGTAGAACTCGGATCGGTGTGTGTTTTCAGTTCCGATCCGAAGTGTGCGGCCGTAACCACTAGAGCGCAACGCTGAGTTTACCTTGTACATAATATCATGTTCTAGAAATAATTGTAACCCTTCAGTGGGCAATTGCGTTTCCACTAGAGCCAAGCTTCATGGAACACTTAGTTGTAGTGACAATAATACACTGAAACTGAAAAACCATAGAACTAGGAGGGTAAAATTAAAAGTTCTTTGGTAGATGGAGGATTTGTAAAACACGCTGAATAAAATGGTGAACCATTGACGGCGGCACGTGTAACACAACAGGATTCAAGTGTTAACTCGACTCTCAGATAGATTTGATGTACTAACAACGGAAGTGCGTGTGTGCTCATTGTGTAACATAACTTCACCACAAAGTCCTACTCTGAAACATTATATATTTCATCGACAGTTCCCAGGCGCACATATGCAAATGAATGCAATAATTCACAGAAACTTTTATGACTAGAGCTGTTCGTACACTCTTTAGTCTCCACCTCTTCCCGACCTGAAAAAACTTTTTTTGCCATCTCAAGGGAGAAAATATGTATAAATTAAAGAGGGATGCCTGTAATACAATGATGCAATCTGTCAACCACGGACACATTGATTTATAAAAGACCGTACCGTCACTGTACCGTCACTGTGGGCCTGTAGTTTATCACCTTCCCTCTTCCCCATGAATTTTAAGAGTTACCCCAAAGCAATGCTATTCCCCACTATTCTCACATTTGGAGAAAGCAACTTTGAAATTAATCTGCACACATTTTAACATTTTTAATTTTATTTTAAACTAGCTGATTTTCCCGCCCGATGGTGAGGGCTGAATAAATATGTTGCCAGCAGTCATCGGGATCCAAAATAGAGACTTTTTCAAAACGTTGTAATATTTTCTTAAACTACTCTTGATAATACAGACTTGAGTATATATAAGCTTTGAAGCTAGATAGACGTGTGCGTGAGTACTCTGTGATTCGAGTGTTTTTCACGAGAAGAAACGATCCCACATAGCAGAGTACATCCCTGGGACGTCCCATTTAGATCCCATTAACGTCAGATTTCTCAAGCTCCCATAGCGATGTCCTAAGGACGTCCGTGGGATAACTCTGTGGGCAATACAAACAGTTCATCCCGTACGGAGGTCCCCTGGATGTCCCCCGGAAAGCCGTGCGGGATTACCTACCTGGAATTTCTATAAATTAAATCGACCTTACTATTATTATTATTTAATTAATTATAACTATACGAAGGATATGCCTTCGTATAGTTATACGAAGGAATAATTATAACTATACCTCCCATGGATGTAAACGGGACTTAAACAGGACGTCCTACGGACGTCCCGATATCCTGCCAGGAGACCCATCAGATGTCCCTGGGACGTCATTTTGCTATGTGAGGAAGCGGACCAAAAAATTAAGTAGATATTTTTGTTCATGAATGTAAGTGGAACGTTACCTGAAGGTGCGGACCCCGAGTGATTTCTTTTTTTTTTTAGAAGACATTAAGAATCGAAATTTCCCATGTTAATCATATGGGAATAAAGAGAAGACATCCACGTTGGCTCTGAGACCTCCACATCACCAGAATGTCTTTGACCGTGTATATCCAGCGTCCTTGAAAGGACAAACAATTGCCACGCAAAATTATTCCAAGTCCCGGTTCCTCCACATTAACAAAAATTTTACTACGTTCTTTGTGTAGTGCCTAAATAAGTAACATGGAAGGATAAGAGGTGATGATGGCCGCTGGTGATGGTTGCATGATATTTTGGGAGGTAGTTGACCTTACACATGGGGCTAATTGACTCCCCCAGAACGTTTTTGACCCAGAATTCGGTCGCGAACGTTTTGGTGTGGGTCCCCCCGGGGATACTGACCCCCCGAAAAATATGAAGAAAAAAGCACATTTTTCGGTCACCTTTTCGTCCATTTTCCCCCTTTCACTCCACCATCCCCATTTCCTAAGAGGTCTGCGGCCTTCCCGGTGTCGTGTGCCTTGAGTCGCGGTCCAGAGGATGCACCCGTTGTCTTCTATAAGTGATAAACACTATCCTTTTGTGATCTAGTGTACTGTATACCATGTGTAGTGTACTTTTTACAAGTGTGCGAAACCGAAATCGAAAATGGCGAAAACGTTCGACCTCGCGGACGTCACCAGATCGGGTCTGGAAAAACTTGAGGTTGAATGGCTAATCCCAGCGCCAGACACTCGTGAGTTCCCGAACAATCCTTTCTACCTTGGATTTCAAAGCAAGGCGAAGAGAAAGGAAATAAATGTTACGAAACATCGATCCAATAAAGAGGACAAAGAACTGAAACAGGGCATAATTGACCAGTTGTATACAGAATGGGAGAAAATACACAGGGACAAAGATGGGACACCAAGGTCTCTGAGGAACGTGAGAAAAGGCCCCACTGACCGGGATGCGGAGGAGAGCACATCAAGACCAGGAACGCCAAATCCAGTATCCGAGGATGCAACCAGGATGAAGAGAATACCGAAAAAAGAGGAGGAGATGACCAAAAGAAGAAAGGAAGAAAAGGAAATGGAGGACCTCAAGATCCGACAGGAATTTTTAGATGGTAAAATACTCAAGCTAGAAAGAAACCAAGCTAAACTTGAAAAATAAAACGAAAGGTTAAGGAATTGTCAAATCAAGCTAGCCTTGGGGTGCGGCGCGATGCAGTGAGATACGAACAGTGTGAAAGTGTACAGAGCTATTACCGGAAATCAATAAAAGTCGATAAACTGAATGATTACTTAGTGGAAATCAATATAAGTCGATAAACTGACTGAAGGCAGCGGAAACCGCAACCAACGGTTGAAATGATGTATGTACTACCCATGAGTGAATGAGTAATGGATGAGTGTGGAATAGTGATTACCAACGGATAAAAATGAAGAGGAAAAAGTGTTGCACAACCGGTGTGTGATGCAGGACTAACCATGAAGATCAGCTTCTCTTCTCCTTACCTACAGGAAGACAAGAAGAGATCGAGCAAGGAGAAGACTGGACGGCCATCCATGTGACGAGACAACAACTGTAATCCAGAAAGAAGAACCCAACTCCAAGGAAGTAGCAACTAACCTTTCTTTAATCTCGTTACAGTGAGATGCTGAAAAGAAGAAGAAGAAGCCCTGCTCTGTGTTGTGTTCTCCTGTGTTTGCCCTGTGGCGTCTTATGTGTATTGTATGGGTTTTGTATAAAATAAAGCATATAATAGTAGGTAGGGACCCCCCCCCCAATACAAATGTTCTAACAACTAGGAACATAGACCAGGAGAACATTCTGGGCGCCTGGTCAAAATCCGTCCCGCAACACCAACTGTCTCGAACAGGTGGACACAGGAGATCCTTGGAATGCCGGAACTCCGGCAATCCAAAAATCTCTAGGGACAAGCCTGTCCCAAGCTGAGAAATACTAAGACGTACGTACTGCACGACCTAGAAAGTGCACGACTAAACTTGTGCAAAGTATGCAAAGAGGCAGGGGTGGCAAGGCGGGGCCCCAAATAAAAAAAATCTTGATAATACACCTTTATGCCAAATTTCGTATCTCTAGCTCAAATTGTGTGGAAAGTGTTTTTTTGGGCGGCTATTTTGAATCAAAGATGGCGACTGGTTGTATATAGATTTAATTATTATGTGGTAATCTTTTAATATCAATAGACCTCTAGTTTATGTTTAGGACTGCGTATCCTAAACCCAATACAGATTTGAGATTTGATGCCCACAACAGTGAAAAAGGTATTAGAAAAAATCTTCCATGATTTGGCCTCGTTAAACTTAAGAAAAATCTAGAAAAGCTCGGTTAGATACTATAGAGAGAATCAAAAACCCTACTAACTTTGTACATTTGATCTTTCACAAGAACGCACAAGTAACTCTTTTACAAGGAATTCTCACATAGCTTTACTTTTTTTCTTTTTTTGCAGCTATTAAGCTAAACGAAATAAATTCAAAGGCGTTTATTTCATGATCATGGTCACGATGATAATGATAATGAATCCTGCTGCCAGCGGTAGGTTCTTGGTAGCAGGTTTAACTTTCTTCATGCTTTTCAGTCTTCGTTTTTGTCTTGGCGTATTACGTGTTAGGTGCGACTAGGTTAGATCCAAATAAATCTACTTACAAGATTCCATTGTTTGAAAATAAAATAACGCGACACTTCACAGTACCCTATCAGTTTCCTTAAGGGGGTGTCGCATGAAAAATACAATTTAGAAGAATAAACACTGAAGCAGTAGTTATCTGCAGGATTTACTTAACATACAAGCCACAAAATCTTTATTTTCAAAAAATGCGTAATAGTTTTTGGAAGGAAACATGAAGAACCTCTTTCCCAGTTTTGGAAATTTATTAATTAATTCTATAATTCAGCTGCTATTCTTTATTTATTCTTTATTCTATTATTTTTTATTTCCTCTATTGTTTATTTAATTTGTCTGGATTTTGTTAGAATTGGAAAGGTTAAAAAATGAATGTATATAAATATGGGTGTTTTTACATTGAATTACAGGGTGTTTGAAAAGTGATTGGCATAAATGGAAGAGTTATTTTTTAAGAAGAAATGCCGAAGCATGAGCAGTTTCGGATCAATGTGCATCTAAATGTGGTGCTGCATTATCATAAATGACTCAAGATAGATAATAATGGTACAAAACATGTTGATTAAGCAAATCATAATCAAAGTCATACCCAAGGATTGTGTTTTAACAAAGCTTATGATTGAAAGCGTGGAGCATAGAAGAGGATTCACACGTCAGGTAATTCACACTGCTCAGAAGATAAGTATAAAAATCGCTTCTAAGCTACATCCTTCAATCATAGACTTTGCTCAAATAAACGTTATTGGTTACGACTGTGGCACGTCGTGAGTCAATACTTGTAATACTAATTTGTCAATTGGCACAATGCCGCACTCGCTGTGGGTGCCTCTAGTTTCGACTATACGCATGTTTCAACATATCTTCAAAGAAAAACGTTTTATTTTTTTACTCTAAAGAATTCACTCTTCTATCTGTGACCATGACTGTTTAAATACTCTGTATATAAAACTTTGAATGCCAATCGCACACATTGAAGCTTTTGCATTGTTAATGTTCATTTACATGTTCAGAAATTCAGAACTTCTGAGTATTGTATTTGCTACAAGATAAGTTTTTTTTTAAAAATCAGTTGCATACAAAATATTTCAGAATACTCTAAGAAGCTCTTTAGAGGAACGTAGACAGCGAAGTTACGTAATTATAAAAATATATTGTTATAGTCACAATTCTAAGTTGTTTGGCGCATTTTGACACAGTGGGACTTCCACATCTTCTCCATATCGAACTATACATTTGATTTGCGCATATACGCCTAACTGTAAGTTGTCAATCAAACGATTTTCACACATTGTAACATCTCAGAAACAAGCTAACATAAACAATACACACAAACATTATTCTTGGCGTGACCAAGACTCGAGCTCGGATCTCACCGTTGCTGGCTGGTTATTCTAACATCATGCTAACGCAACCCGCTGTGTGTAGTGTATATGGAGTATTTTGCGAGCCTCAGCTGATACATTCAATGACTTGGTGTCGAAAACCTAGATGCTCCATTGCATGTGAAGATTTTTGACTGAAGAAATTGGCTGCTTATCTTTCAGAACAAAAAAATATCTAATATTTTAATTTCCTGGCACAAAGACCTGTGCACAAGGAGATCCTAATTTGAATCTCGGTCACAGCAACAATCAATGTGTCTGTGTATTATTTAACAGTTACCACGCAGAAGCAATTTATATAAAGGAAATTAGAACTGAAACGGATCACCAGGTCAATTGGGACATTCGAGTTAAGTTTTGAACTAGATCGCCGGGTCACTTAGTCTGTACTTGGAACCCGGTCTGACCCGGTGACCCGGAAGACAGAGTCTTTCCTTATTACACACTGCTGCATTTAAACAGTGTTCCTTTCAGAGGTTGGCTGAGAAAGGGGTTTTACCCTCAGAGCACGAAACATTCGTCACCGAAAACTTCCTAACAATACTAGCAATAGCATATGGAAATAGTCTCATATTCCCGAAAACAAAAAAAATACTCCTAGGGGTGTTCAAATAACCGCCAACTAAGGTAGTTGTGTAGTCAAGCGTTAGTCAATATTCGATCATCGGGTTGCAGGATCAGAAAGTCATTCTGATCAAGATCTGGTCAATCGGGTCATTTGGATCAGGTTTAGGACCGGGCCACTTAATAAAAAAGTGACCCGGTTTAAGCTCTGAAGGAAATTGATAAGAATCAAGAATTTTATAAATGCAAACGTTGTCTACTTTTAAACTGTACCTAGAATTTTTTTCCATGCTTATTTTACAACTACATTAAAATATTATTTAATGTCCTTATCTCAGGATATTTTGAGCTAAAATAAATTTAATCGAATATCCTTTCAACTATTTATCTTAATGTAGAAATGATGAAACCTAGGATACAAAAGTGAGTATAAAAGGAAGTTATTTTAGTAAGAGTTAGAAGATCATGACAACAGGGATGGACAATAATAGTATAAATAATACGTGAAGAGAATAACATTGAATATAACGGTATCTGAAATACTACAATACGTAAGATAATAGTTACAAGTTAAGTATTTCCATATTAGTGTATAAATACATGTGGTATAATTATGTACAGGGTGTCTGAGACCACCTGTACAACCCTTATAAAAATAACAAAAATCGGGTAACGATCGCTAAATCGGTTATGCTCAATAAAATGATGATATTTGCAACTTCCAGGTTTGACCGAAAGTGACTTATCAGAACTGGAAGTTTGTTTTTAAATAGAACATGGTACTTTTTAAATCAGATTCTACGTTAAAAATTAAGGAAATTTTGTCTAAACCATTTTTAAATATAATGCCTCCATCGAACTACAACTGGCTTTGAAAGTATATTGAAAACATAAAACTGTAAATTTCAAAGACGACGCTTTCAAAATTATTTCATGTTCAATGGAGGCATTTGTAGCAAACATGTTCCAGATAAAAGTGTCTTAATTTTTAATGTAGAATTAAAATTTGTTTTAAAATACAGCACGTATCTTTTAAAATTTAACATCCGGTCTGGATAGGTCACAAGAGCTGGAAGTTGAAAATATCACCATTTGATAGAGCATACCCAATTTAACATTCTCCATGTTTGTTATCTTTAGAAAGAACTTATCCTCTTCGTTTTAGAAGAGGTGTACGGGTGGTCTCAGGCTCCCTATAGAAGGAAAAGCGTGTACGTCTTGAAATATCGTAATTGTGCAGATCAAAGGTTGGGGATATCTGAGGTAATAAGTTAGCTCGGTTTTTACTAGAAGAGTGCTCAAGAACTGGTCTGTCATAATTTATTAGGAAATTTAGTGCAGGAAATCAAACAATTGTTGTTATATTATCTCATCTGTATACTTGCCAGTATGGATAGCATTTGCCTACAAGCCATAAACCACGCAAGCATAAACTTTCATCTCTTCTATTAGATGAATATAGGTTAAATCATCAAACCTTCATACACACTATAAAATATAATTAAAGACGAAAATAAAGCTTAAGAATAGATAAGTTTAAGATATTGCTCCAAGATTGTAGGAATTGGGAATCGAATCATTTCAAGAAAAGTTTACACACTTTCTAAGATAAATTGCAATTCAGTACATATCGGCACAATCTGGTAAATGTGGTCGTTTATAGGAGTTCTGGTCAATTTATTATTTGTTGGACCAAAGTGGGAGCACAGAGACCAACAATCGTTACAAGATTTCTCTGGTTTCCCTTAGTTACAGTCAGGGGCGGACTGGCCAGGGCCGCTAGGCCGCAATCGCGGCCTAGGCCCTCTCAGAAAAACAATTAGTGAAAACTATAAAGAAAGAAAGAGAAAGAGAGAAAAGCTAAAACAGAAGAAGGCTAAATAATTCGGTAGATCAGTGGTTATTATGCTGCCAACACACACCCCTCTTCATCTTTTCATCAGTAAGTTAACTTTTTCAATAGGGCCCTTTTGTTACTGGATTTGTGGCTAGGCCCATCTATGGTCTTTTATTATTGGAAACTGTGATTTAGTTTGGGCCTGGGGCCTTGGACCCTTCTTTCATTATTTGTGCAGTTGGGGCCCTTCTTTCATTACATTGAGCAGTTGGGGCCCTGGGCCCTTTTTCATTATGTTGGGCAGTTGGGGCCCTGGGCCCTTCTTTCATTACATTGAGCAATTGGGGCCCTTCTTTCATTACATTGGGCAGTTGGAGCCTTGGGCCCTTCTTTCATTATATTGTGCAGTTGGGGCCCTGGGCCCCGTTTTTCATTATGTTGGGCAGTTGGGGCCCTTTCATCGTTGAAGACTGGGGCCTGGTTTGTAGCTCGGTCCATATTTAACCACAGGCTAATGGGTCCTTTATGGATGTTAACACATCTTTTAGGTCTATATTTGATAACTCAAAAATGGAAAAACAGCGCATTTTTAAAAATGTATTTACTTTTGCCTAGTCCAAATATCAAGTTGATTTAGAACAGAAAACATGCTTCGTTTTCGGAATTATCCGCTGGAGCTTAGGCTACAGTGTTAACATGGATTTTTTCGCCAGCATAAATACCATAATTCTATCCAGCTCTGGAATAAAAGTGTTCTATCACAATCATGTCCAGTAGCCGATAATGCCAATAAAGTACGAGATTGAAAATAATGGTGTAGGTAATTACTACAGTAGACGCAAAATAACGTGATTGCCAATCAGAAGACAATGCACGACGTTTTAGAGTAGGGCCTGCTCAGAATAGACGTAGCCCTGCAGTGAGCAATGCCTCTTCCTTAGTGACCAAGTTATTATTTTTGCGTCTACTGTATGGGGTTAATTCACGTTACGTCACAGAGGTGTTTTGATCATGTGGTGCCGGTAAAAACATCCAAAGTACATAAGCAGCATTTGTAGAACTTTATACAGGCTACCTCAAACCATGTAAACAAATGACGTCCAGTGAAATTTGTAGTCTCAGTGAAATTTTTCTATCGATCTTCGAGTGTTCGATCAATGTTTGAAGGCTGACACAAGAGGGAATATTTCAACGTTTAGGCAAACAAAGGTCGTACTTTGATCGAACACTCCAAGATTGATAGAATTTTTTTACTGAGACTACAATGACGTCATTTGTTTACATTGTGTGGGTGGAGGTAACCTGCATAAAGTTCTACAAAGTTGCTGACGGGCCTTGAATATTACGAATTTACAACTGCATAACGCGATGGCTCATCGCAGATGTTCATTGTACGCTATTTTAGAAATTGGTGTAACAGTCTGAGGGCCCTCCTTGGTAACCGCGGCCTAGGCCCTAATATACCCAGTCCGCCCCTGGTTACAGTAGCCGTATACAGTAGTAACTTAATTTAAGATCTATCCATTTCTCTTACACGATAGGATTAAATGTATGACGTGAAGTTATAAACTGTATCCTTAAGATGATGAAAAGGCCATACACAGAATATTTAAAGAAGAATGGCAACAAATGAGGGGCGAAGTCCTAACTCCTAGATAAGAAAAAATCTTTGACGAAATGTCGAAACATCCATAATTCCGGAGCCTGAGACACACAAATGTGGTGTGGTATCCAATTCGGATTCTACATCGAAGTTGTAACTAAAAATCATATTTTAACAAAGTGTATGGTTGAGAGTGGATAAAACGTATTCCCCATGTTGTACATCTTTGTCAAGTAATTGATATTGCGCAGTAGACAAGCATAGAAATTCTATCAACACGAAATGTTTTCCAACTGTAAAACGGCTTTAGAAAATCTGAAATGTGGATTTCTTAGTCTATTGGGCAGAATTGTAGCTGCTGGTAACAATAAATCTCTACGTTATGGACAAATAAACTTATTAGCATCGTGAAGTCGATTGGAACATCGACGCATTTAATTAAAGATTTTCACATTCACTTGATCAATCAAAATTGAACTTATGCGGTTTAATATAAAAATATAATCTATTCATAGCCATTCGTTCTGAATCTTAGATGCCTAAAGACAATAAATAAAATTCAAATTCAAATTCATAGTCATTCATTGTGTTGTCATGAGTGAGCCAGTGTTTCTAGCATCATATATAATTTTCTTTTAAAACAATTACATACTTTGGAAAAGCACGTCAAACCTAAAATAATATAGGACGCACGGTATAGGACATTGCAAACTTTGGAATAAACAGGATGGAATATTTCGTTCAGTCAGTCCATGATCCATAGAACGTACAATCTACATTTATAGTGTGAACTCATTTAACGTTCTGCAAAAACTTTGGTAAACTTTATTTTTATATGGACTAGGCTAGGACTAGGCTATGGACAATACAATAAGCAATAATACTTTGGAATTCAGCCTGTCACGATTCGACCCTTAGCCATTAAAATCCAAACCAATGTCCCTGCCGGGACTTGAGCCAGATACCTTCGAGTCGTTGGCCTCCCGCCGTAGGTCGCACGGCTACCCGGCCGGCACGTACTGCAATATCGTTTAGTATTACTGTAGTCATATGCATATTCAGAACGACATAAACAATGTTGCCAGGATATGAAATTAGTTTTGAGAATTTTTAACAATTAAATACATACGTTACTCGAATAATAATGATATGAACGAAACACATTCAAGATCCCAAATGATGTAATATATATATATATATATATATATATATATATATATATATATATACATGTTAGATCAGAAAGATGTACACTAAATCAAAATAAGAAGTGGCCAAAACGTCAAAAGTAAATTCACTACGACTAGTAGTGTTACCACACGAAACCCCGAAAGAATGGGAAATTTACAATCCCAATTTACACGAGCAGTGCCCGCGTCATAAAATCCACGAAAACAACCAAGAAGACTCTTTAAGGGATTAATAATGAAGTGACATTTGTTCCGAATCGATATCACAAGATACAACAAATGTGGGAAAAGGTTGCAGCACTATTTGTATCCTTCATACAACACTATATCGCACACAGTGTTGCCAGGAATCTGTCGGTTCTTGCTCTTCACCTCCAGTCGATAATGATGTGACGAGAAAGAAATCCGCAAGTGGTCCATGACGTACTATGAGTACTGAGGATATAAAAACACTTGAAAGCATCTAAAAATGGGTTTCAATTACGTGTTAAATATGGTGTATTGAAGTGACGCCTAGTGATGCACACGAGACGAAACAAGATGCAAATTGAAGCCATCTTGTCTCGTGCAAAATATTTTATAAACTTGTCTCGAGAAAATATGTTTGTACCCGAGACCAAACCGGAAAATATCTAATCTCGGAGACAACATGTTTTTGCGCACGTACATTACGGATAATGCGAAACAGTGATACTATTGTTCATGTTGCAAAACACCCCACCACTAGGGTGTTTGGTTTGAGCGCTGGACTGCCAAGCAGCAATGGGAAGGTTGAGCGGTATTTCAAGTCGCCCACCCTGATTGACTTTTCCAGTTTTCGTCAGTTCACCCGGTGAAATGGGGAATGGTTCCTCCAGCATCTGACCAACTAACTTCCTTAATCCATGTATCCCAGCCTGAGCCAGATATATCTAAATGGCATAATCAATATTCAAATTCATATTTAAAATAAGATTCTACAGCAACAAAGGAACACAGAAGTTTATTTGTTCACTTAATATTTATTTATTATGGGTTGAGTAGAAGTTTAATTTTCGATTGTACTCATTAGCTTAGGAAATGCATTGAACCAATACGAAATCTCTTAAAAGAACCGAGAACATCACGCAGGGGTTCTCCAAGTATTTTCTGCTTGGAAGGTGTAAGCAGGGAGTTAATGGAGGATATACGCAGGTATACGGCGCATACCCACCTGCAATTTTTGGACAGCATCGTATAGCCACCTAAAATTTATGAAATACGCGGGTATATACTACATGATCCATAGTATACTCATCTCTTTCGAACAAACAACAATTGCTTTTCATGTACCATACTGTATTAATTTTCAAAGAATCTGTCGCTAAACAGTTCGTAGTCAAACTGTTTCTAGAAATCGAGCAGTCACGAATTTTCATAAATCACATAGTTTCATATTTCAGTTACCAAATACAGTTTTCTTCGTAGCTTCCTATTACTCAGGGAATTTCTAAAATATCCCTCATCTATAAAAAATCCCTTGTAGAAAAAACATTTGGTGAAAAAGGATTAGGCCGAATGGGAAATCTCGTTTGGCCGAAAACCGAGATAAGATTGACATGTTGGCAGATTGACATGTTTAAGTCAATCGGCGTTCTGTTCCAAATTTTCGACATGCGCTCATAAACAGTAATTTAATTTTTCCAACTCATACGACACACTATCACCCGATGGTTTGTGGCCCCAAATTGTAGCGTTCTGTTCGGAGGAGCAGTTCGAACACCGCTCGAGCCTGCTCTGTATGTTGATAAAAACAGGAAATGTAGCGTTAGGCGAAACGGGATTAGGTCAAACGGGCCAGAATTCTTGCGAGAGTGGTCATATTTTATTTCTACAATAAATACAAGAAAAGTGCATCTGTCATATGAATACACTGTGTACTGTATATTTATTTCAAAAGTCGAAATCGAAAATACAAGTACATATCCTATGTCATAATAAAATCTATTGAACATTTATTTTTACGGACAAAACGATTAAATGATGTGTTCGAACATTAATTCATTTCGTCTCAACTAACCACGAAAGAAAATATCAGAGAAAACTTTAATACATTGTATCATATTGTTCAATTTTCTTGCTGTATTTGTGAACTCGAATTTTGAACAGCACCAAACTAGATTAAAATCTACCCTGTTTAAAACATTTAATCGAAAATGTACAAAAATCAATGTGTATATAACAGAACATTTTTGTTATTGTTGATTCACGTATAGTAAAAATAAAGCACCACCAGGAATCGAAGTTCTGTTGAAAGTACAGTATGAAAGTTCCAAAGCCTAATACGCTGCCGACTGTGCCACTACAATATACACTGTTTACACTGAGACACAATATTTGGAAATCGTTACTTGCTGAAAGTTTTGTTCTTGATCCTTTATACATGCTCTAGTGCATCATGCAAATGTATGAAACTAATAGATTCCAATTCTCGGTGAGAGTCTTAAATGCCTAAAGGATATATATAAATAAGATCCAAATTCTTTTGGGAAGGGGGGGCGGAGGCAATATAACTAATTCTTGAATTTGTTTGAGCAACCTTTAAATATGGGAACTCGCTTATTCCATGGTAACGTACTACCTTCTTTACATATGTTTTATGACTAAATTTGAATAGGAGGAGAATAATTCACTTCCACCATCATCCTTCGCGAACATCTTGACAACTGGGGTGCAGACCACGAGCCGACATGATCCTCGCAACCCCGTGTGCAATGTAGTATTGCATAAGGGATAAAAAATGTCCCTCCGGTGTTGCAACCTTTTCTCACATATGCTGTATCTTATGAAAGCTTTGCGATATCGATTCAAAACAAATGACACTTCATTATTAGTCCCTCAAGTAGTCTAGAGAGAGTCTCTGGTTGTTTTCGTGGATTTTATCACGAGGGCATTGTTTGATAAATAGGGATTGTAAATTTCCCATTCTTTTGGCGTCTCGTGTGGTAGCACTGGTAGTTGTAGTGAACTTTACTTTCGGCATTTTGGTAAGACTTCTTATATTGATTTCGTGTACATGTTTTTGATCTAACATTCAGCGTTTAGCTATGATCCCTCTCTTCTTTTTCCAACATTGAACGTTTATATCTCCCGAAGTTGGCTGCACTGAGCATTAATTTTGGTATCATTCGACGTATTTTGCGTCGCAGATTTATTTTCAATTAACTGTTTTCGTAGTC